>JADRCH010007490.1:247247-265142 GCA_019843965.1 Rhynchomys soricoides | reverse complement strand
TTTTTGTTTTCATATGAGTGTGTGTGTGTGTGTGTGTGTGTGTGTGTGTGCATGCACACATCTGAATCGGTTTCTGTGCACCATATCATGCCTGTGTAACAGCCCTTGTTGGCTGGAAGAGGGTGTTAGACTCCCAGGAACTGGAGTTACAGGTGATTGTGAGTAGCCAGGTAGGTGCTGGAAACTGACCCTGAGTCTCCTGCAACAGCAGAAAGCATTTTAACCACTGAGCCATACCTCCAGTCCCTTGCTGCTGTTGCTGTAATTTGTTTGTTTGTTTTTCTAATCATAAAAACTTCCCTATTGCCACCAAGGTTTAGAGAAGTTCACAGCTATGAGTCTCTGCCTAGGACTTACGAGTCTACCACTGTTCAATTAGACATTTGGTGCTTTGCTCTTTGTTAGATAGGTGTGCTAGATAGGGCCATTTGTTCTCAATATTTTATAACTTTTAAGACTTATTTATTTGATTTTTATGTGTATGAATGGTTGGGCTACATTTATGTATGTGCAATATGTGCATACCTGGCTCCTGTGGAAGCCAGAAGCCAGTGTTCAGTTCCCTAGAACTCAAGTTACAGACAGTTATGAGGCACCATGTGAGTGCTGGGAATGGAATCTGGGGCCTCTGCAAGAGCAACAAGTACTGTTACCCACTGAGCCATCTCTTCAGCCCCTACGCCCTACCCCCACCAACCCCAGTTTTTGAAACAGGGTTTCTCTGTGTAGCTCTTGTCCTAGAAATTACTCTGTAGACCAAGCTGGCCTTGAACCCAGAGATCCACCAGCCTCTGCCTCATGATTAAAGTGTATGCTACCACTGCCCAGCCTCTTATGCTTTCTTAAAAACAGACTTTAAGTGTGTAGCGCAGGCTGTCGTGGCACTCTTGAAGCTCCTCCCTCCCTCTCCCTGTACCATCCACTCTTTCCTCCTTTGTTTTTCTTTAAAAATATTTTTGTGTGTGATGAAAGGTCTTTCCTTAGAGGCCCACAACAAATTTTCCTTTAGCTTTAATTGCTAGTCACTAGGTCATATACCCATTCCCAAACTGACCCTTGGAACCAGATAGATCTGAGATATCCCAGGGGCATCAAATTACCAAGACTGACTCAAGCCAATTAGACTCCATCTGCAGGAGCTGGAAGCAATAGCCAAAACTATTTTGCTAAACAATGTTCAAGAGGAGCCGGGCAGTGGTGGAGCACGCCTTTAATCCCAGCACTCGGGAGACAGAGACAGGCGGATTTCTGGGTTTGAGGCCAGCCTGGTCTACAGAGTGAGTTCCAGGACAGCCAGGGCTACACAGAGAAACCCTGTCTCGAAAAACCAAAACCAAACCAAAACAAAACAAAACAAAAAAACCAAAAAAAACCCAGCAACAATGTTCAAGGGGTAAAATGGATGCAAAGCTATCAGACCACAATGGCCACCATCGTAAATATAGTGTAGCTGTAGCTGAGTTCCTTAACTCTAGAGATAATGAAAAAATAGCCCTGCTCCCTGAGAGCCAGCTGAAGTTAAGGTCTACCCCAGTGACCTCTTTGAAACTATAGTCATATCCGGAGTAACAGGAATGCCACTGCCTGGAAAAACAGGCTCCTTTTCTAAAATGGGCTTTCCCTTCTGGCCAGACTGCTTGGTCCATAACTTCAGTTGATAGGATCTTCGGGAGAGGTTTCCTTGGCCTTTTGTTTGAATGTTGTGCCCCCTTTATGATTCTATACATGAATAGGAAACCAGCCCTTTCCAGCTATGTCAGGACCCTGATTAATGCCTCAGTAGCAAGCATGACCCAGGCCATAGGGAGCTGGGTTCCTTCCTTTCCCAGAAGGAAACTAACGCACTCTCCCTCTGTTTGAAGGTGCTGGGCTAAAAACACCAGCATCAATTTCAGAGGGAGGTAGGGGTGGGCTGCAGTAATCTGCTCCCTTCTCTGTTCTTTTGGTTAGCTTGAGACTAAATCAGCCTTGAGAAGGGAAGATTCCTCCAAGACAATGTACGTAGCCATGGACAAAGCTGCAAAACTCAGTCACAGGCTGCAGAACTCATTGTGACCTCTGGTTCTTGGGGTGTACAACCAAAGAAAGGCCTGTGGTTTTAGGGTGCAACTCTCATCATCTACTTCTTCCTTGACCTGTTTTTAATTTTCCAAATTCCCACACTGCCTGCAGAATAGTTTCAGCTCCTTGTCTGCCCCTCTGCCTTGTCTTTTCTTGTCTTTCTCCCCTGGCCTGTCTGGCTAACTGCCTAGTCATCGCAACAGACAGGAAGGTACCCTTTACATCTCTGCTTTGGGTCCGTTTTCACTGCTTTTCTGGAGTTCACATCAACGACTTTAAAAACATTTTGGTAAATGGAGATATAGAAGCTAGATAGGATTGTGGTCATTTTGGCCCTCATTTTTCTTGCTGCTTACAGAGTAGGAAAATTCAGTGCTGTTTTTGGATTTGACCCAATACCTTTTCTGTCCAGAATGCCAATAATTCACTCTCCAAGTGACTTGTTTGGCTCCACTGACCATATCATATACCATATATTACAGATAATTTATCACAGTCATTGGCAAAGCTGACCACTGCCCAAACTCCACTCGTGGGCCTCAGTATCAATCCTGCCAGAGGCAAGCATCCATTCACGGTAGGGAGATGTGGTGGGCTGTTAAACCAATCTACATTATTTGAGGTGAAGCAAAGAAAGTTCCAGGTCTCTTGGATAAGTATCAGTACAATTGCTTTTGGACTGCCAATACTTAAAAAAATTGCATTTTCAACATAACTTAGAATTTGTTTTTCAAATCATGTGCAATGTTGTGTACAGACCTTTTTCCCCAGTGTTGAGGGAGCTACAGGGTTGGAGTAGTAAGGGGTACATACCATGAACTGTAAAGTAATGTTGAACAACCCAAGGCACAGAATAGGCTATACCACAGAAGTGGGGGACTTTATCCTTAGCTGATGTAGAACAGCTTAACTTATTTCTAAGCATTGCCCTTGGGCTTTTTCATTTAGGACAATGACATAGTCAGGGAGAGTTGGGGTGGAACACCACTGGCCATCTAGAGTTAAGCGAAACCTCTCATTAATCTATAGCTACTCTGTACCCAAAAGTTCAGTTGCTGGCTTGCTGTGGCTAGAGTTGAACTATCCAAGAGGCCAAAATAGTGCAGACCCAGTGGTTTATATGACAGTTTGCTTTTTGCTAGGAGGGAAGACAAATGTGTACAGGGGTGGGGAGAATGTTGATCAGACCTCCCTGGGAAACACCCTGCTATATTTCGAGTTGCCTGGTCACTGAACTTAATAAGTTTAAAAGAAGACATTATTTTGTTTGGTGACCTGTAGTGAAGCTTGCACCCTGCCAAAGAAGAGAAAATAAATGTCTGGGGGAGGGTAGTGGGGCCCTCCTTAAGAAAGTCCCTGCTGGTCATTCAGCGTACTCATTTTTAAAAGAGACGTTATGGGGTCAAAAGAGAGCCATGGCCTGAAAGTCAGGAAATTTGCTGTAAGTGGGCCCATAAGCAGATGTAAGGAGAACACCGGCTTCTGGAAA
Organism: Rhynchomys soricoides; assembly: GCA_019843965.1. Lineage (NCBI taxonomy): Eukaryota > Metazoa > Chordata > Mammalia > Rodentia > Muridae > Rhynchomys > Rhynchomys soricoides. The sequence goes on along the minus strand of JADRCH010007490.1, from coordinate 261,592 downwards.
CCTACCAGTGGCATTTACAAAAACAATAGTAGCATGAGTGTTTTGTGTGATATGACTTAATTCTTATTCAGATCACTTTCACATTTTCTACCATGAAATGGTAGCACCCTAAGCACAGGGTAGAGCAGTGTAAATGATCTAATGCGGTAGCATAGAGTTGTGATCAATCCTCACACTCAAGAAACAGAGGCCAGCCTGTGGTGTATGGAGAGACAGTGTCTCACAAAGGAACAATGAGATGGAGGGAAAGAAGAAAGGAGAGAGGGAAGAGAGCTAGAGACGAAACCACCAATGTAGTCTCTAGTCAGTGTTGCTCTTCCAGAGGACCCAGGTTCAATTCTAGAACCTTCGAAGTGACTCATAACCATCTGTAATTCCAGTTCCAGAGATCCACATCTTCTTCTGGCCTCATTGGGCATTACATGCATGTGGTGCACAAACAAACATGTGTGGAAGGGGGGGCACTCAAGACACATACAATAAATAAATCCTGAAAATACATAGTGAGAAAGTTGCATTATGTACTTAAGGATATATATGTTTATACATATATACTTATAACAAGTACTAAAAAAAGAGTCCGTGAATTTGAAAGAAAGCAAGGAGGGGTATCCAGGAAGGTTTGGAGGGAGGAAAGGGAAGAGAGAACAAAATAAAATTTAAAAATAAGGATTTTTAAAAAGATGTCATTACTTTTACTTTGTGTATGTGTGTGTTGTCTGCAATTATGTCTGCATACCATTTGCACACAGCACCTGCTGAAGCCAAAAAAGGTCATTGGATTCCCAGATCTGAAGTTGCAGATAGATGTGACCTGCTATGTTGGTGCTGAAATTTGAACCTGCGTCCTCTGAAAGAGCAGGCAGTGTTCTTAGTCACTGAGCCATCTCTCCAGCCCCTTTCTCTTTTTAAAGATTTATTTTTATTTGTCTGTATGTGTGTCTCCGTGTGTAATGTGCACATAAGTGTAGTGCCCATGGAGTCCTGAAGAGGGCATCAGGTCTCTGGAGCTGAAGTTGCAGGAAGTTTGTTGTGAGCCCCTGACTAAGGGAATTTTTGCTGGTAAGAAAAAAAGAAATCAAACAAAACATATGTCAAGCCATAATGATTCCCAAAGCTATACTTTAGAATGAACTCCTGTACACACTAAGTGAGGCTCAAATTAAATGAAAATATTAAAAGTCCACTGATATGTTAAAACCAAACAGTTGTTCAAATGCAATATAGAATCTCATGTTCTTTAAATCTACTCTCTGCAGAGCAAATTGACTTCAGAGATTACATATTCAAAGTTCTTTTTTTTTTTTTTTTAACTTGCTGGTCCACTCTGTCCAGTTTTTTATAGGCGTTTTATTCTTTACACATTAGAAACATGCTGGGTTCTACTCTTAGTGATTTTAATTCCATCTTTGAAAACTTGTGGCCCTTGTCACTAAGGCAGCTTGACTTTAACATCATCATCATCATCATCATCATCATCATCATCATCATCATCAGGGCTTAAATGGAGAAACCTTGATATTTTATAGCAGGTTGCATTTCTTCTTTCAAATTATCATTTTATTATTATTTTGTGTGTGTATACATGCTTAGGTGTGTGTTAGTGACTTTTCTATTACTGTGACCAATACAATGTATAGAAGAAAGAATTATTCAGGCTTCCAGCTTCAGAGGGTTCATCTATGACCATCATGGTGGAGAGTGTTACAGAGGACAGGCAGGCACAGTGTTGGAGCAGTACTGAGAGCTATATCCTGATTCATAAGCACTAGGCAAAGAGAGTGCTAACTGGGAATGGCCTAGGTTTTTGAAATCTTGGAGCCCACCCCCTAGTGACACAGGACACATCCACTAATCTTTCCTAAACAGTTCCACCAACTAGGGATCAAACATTCAAATATATGAGTCTACTGGGGTCATTATCATGCAAACTACCACAGTGTGTGTGTGGGGGGCAGGCATGTACGTGCAAACAGCACATGCAGAGATTGGACTTCGGAGAGAGTTTTTTCCTTCCACTGCAGGATCTAGGGTTTGAACTGAAGTCAAGCTGTCAATTTTGTATGGTAAGCACTTTTTACCAATGGAGCCATCCTGCTGCTCTGGACTGCATTTCTTTATGTATAAATGACAGGCAAGAAAGGAAATGACTTAGGTCTGATATTGGCAAGTTAAGAAGCCAACATCTGTTTTATTTCCCCTAAAGCCTTGGTTGGAATGATAAAGAATGGAGAGGCCATGATGCTCTTTTCTGACCACGAGGCTATAATAAATGAGACGTGTGCTCAGTTTTAATCTTATATTGCAGGAAATGTTCTAATAAGGATTACTCATAATGGGCTTTTGACACATTTTTGCCACTTCCAAGAGTATGAGGATGCAAAGAAAACAAGAAGCAAAGCCTAACATGAAAGCCTAATTAAAAGACTTTTTTCCTGTATTTAAAAATATGAAACTGAGTCAGGCTTAATGGTATAGACACAAATTCCAGATACTAAGGAGGGTGAGACACGAGGATTGAAACTCCTGGCCCATATGGACAACACAGAGTGAATTCAAGAACAGCTTGATCAGTTTAGTGAGACCCTGTCTCAAAATCAGAAGAGGTCTGGGGATGTAGTCAGTGACAGTATACTTGCCTAGACACTAAGTAGAGAAGACAAGAGAAAGACTGAAGAAATGGTTCTGTCTTTTAAAAAGAAAGAGTTTTAAACTTCTGTTTAATTCCTTGGCTTCAAGAAGAACCTCTTTAGTTCATAATTTTTTAGAAACATACAGAAAATTCTACATGGAAACCCCTACCAGCTCTAATCCCACCACCAGAGATGGGTGGGTGAGCAGCCCTAAAGCTTTGCAAATAAGAGGTGACCCTATCAAGGCTTAGATTTACCAGAAAAGAAAATAGAATTAGCTAGGAAATGTTTAAATTATGAAACGCAGCTCATGGAATGTACTTAAGCACAGCTTTCTAAGATTAAACTACACAATAACCCCTCTATATATGCTTTAATTTTTTTTTCTCATTTCATAAGAAACTTTCTCTGGAATGAACACCCAATTGGCCTCATATAAATTTGTGTCATGTTGGGCCATTTGAACCACCAGTTTATGCTGCCAACTTAATGTTTATTTGCATCACTGTCCTGCCCTCCTTTATATTGTGAAGGGTCTAATTTTCCTCCTCAGGCCCCACCCAGTCCTCTTCCTCACAACTTGCCAATTAGATTGATGAAAATTTGAAACTGTGGTCAGGAGTCCCCTCTCCTGACCCAGCTCAATCCCCAGCAGTTTTCGAGCACATCTCATCAGGTGAAGATTTTTTTTTTTAAGTTGTGTTGTTTGTGTGTGATTGGGAGAAAATGCACGTGTCATGGCATGCGTGGGGAGGTCAGAGGAGAATTTAATAGGCTCTGTTCTGTCCTGCCTTTGTGTAAGTTCCAGGGACCTAAATCAGGTCATGAGACTTGTACTTCAAGTGCTTTGCCCACTGGTCTTGCTGGTCTCAGATGAGCTTTTCCTGAATATTGTTACCTCCCAGTCTGCTCTAGAATTTCTCCACATTCTTACTTCCATTTTCATCCTTTCTCTCGTTTATCCTATATGATAGTAACTTTATGTGGCTATTTAAGTGGAAGGAAATTAAAATGAATCCAAGGTATAACAAGTTCGGGGTTCTTATTGTGTTAGCCACATTTCAGGTTTTCAGTAACCCCGCCTACTGAACGGGATATCACAAACATAGCACACTATTATCACCACAGAAAATGCTACCAAACAACATTGCCTGGTAGGGTTCTCTGATTTGTTTCTTAATGTCATAGTCTACCGATCGCAGGAAGACAGCTATCTTTTTACCCAGCAGCAGTGAGAACCATTATGAGGGACCCTCCTACCCTCCGAGCCACCAGAGCCTTAGGATGCCACCAAAGTTTTAGAATAAGTGTCACTTTCCTTTCTTGGCCTTGCTGGGTCTGTCTGCAGAAATAAATCTGACTAAGACTCTCACAGTATCCTTCATTGTTTCAATCATCACTCTCCTAAAATGTCTCTTCTCTGGTCTGTTGCTCCCATCTCATGTCTCTTTCACATCAGCAATGCTAAAGCAGTACTGGTTAATAAGGCCGCTCACTCCACTAGGGGCTTTCCTCCTACCTTTCCTCCATCTTCATGGTCCAGCCTTCAGCCCTTCAGCCAGCCCTCCTCTTGTGAGCTCACCTTCTTTGACTTTATCTGCTCATGAATATACGTTATTGCTGTCCTATTCAGCAGAGTCAAGATATGAAAGCATCCTAGATTGCTACAAACACATGAAAGGCTAACAAAAATGTGGTACGTATATATACAATGAAGTTTGAAGCAGCCATAAAGAAAAAATAACACTGATTTTTTTTTATTCATGGGATCTGATGCCTTCTTCTGACCCCTGCTGTCACCAGGCACACACACAATATGGTACACACACATACATACAGGCAAATATTCATAAACATAAAAATATTAAAAATCTTTTCCAAGAATTAAAAAAACTGAATAAAGCCTTAAAAAGAAACATACAAAAATGAGTCTCAAGCTTACCATTTAAGTGACTAATTCTCACCTATATGACTGATGTTACAGAAAGAGCGCCAAGAGTAAATGTTTATATTATCCATGAATGGCGCCAGTGATATAGTGAAACTTGTCTTCCCATCCCAGTTAGCTCTGCCGTTGCGCCACCATGGGGGACATCTAACTCCGAGAAGTAGTCTGTCCTTTCTTTGGAAGCTGTGTGGAGAATTGAGGCTGTGGGGGTGACTGAAAGAAAACCTGCAAACTAAATTGCACCGGACATCCCTGGTCAAAGAAGAGAGAGCTACGTTGCTCTGCCACAGTCCTTTCTTCAGACTAATCTCTCATGACAACATGGAAATTCCTTCCCCTTTCCTTGTTTCTCCCTTTTTGAAGGAACAGGGGAATGGATTAACAGCTTCTCTGTTGCTTCTTTCTAGAGACACCCCCCACCCCCAATTGCTGCAGATCGTAAGGGAACACTGGTCACTTCCACCACGGCAATATCATGCCATAAGCCTGAAGCAAATTAGACGTGGGTGTTAGGTGAAGAAAGCTGACAGGGCAGCGCTAGTTCCCGTCTCAAAATGCACACAGAAAGTACGCGGCAGCCTTCAACAGCACCGGATGCCGAGAACGAACTGAGAGGGAAGACAGACGCTTTTTTCTACCTTTGCCTCCCTGCTGCTTTCAGTTCACAAACCACTCTGCTGATTACAAAGCTAAGCACATGGAGAGTTAGGAATATACAGCTAATTCAGCTTCATGAAAATAAAAGAGACGCTGACGACGTGGGATAAGATCCTTGATTTCTCACATGGAACTAAAAGACCAGCGGCCCCTGACCAATGTTCTCAAAGTGTAAATTCAATATTCGAACCCATAAGTGACATTAAGAACACTGGAGAAATAAAAACAATGGGAGAAATTTACATTGAACACATGTAGGATGTCCCGGTACTTTGCGATCTTTTATAGCTGCAAGGTCAAGGTAGTTTTTCACAGTGATTTGTACAGTTTGCTTATAAAAGGAAAACAGATTTAAGAGAGCGTTCAGCTATGTGCAAAATAATCAAAGTAATAAAAATAACTCCCCAAATGAACCCTGACTGGACAATTTAGATGAAAATGTTAGAAAAGACAGATTGCTTGGGCCAGCAACATAGCTTTTGTTGTACAGGAAGAAAATCAGCAGATGAAGAAACTTCTTTTACAAATATATAAGAAAGCAAATGATGAGAAAGGAAAGGAGGAAGGCTTCCTGCTTCACACCTGTAACCCCAGCAGTTATGAGGCTGTAGGCAGGGTAATCATCATGAGTTCAAGGGCAGCCTGGACTACATCAGGGTTTGATACCATCCTGGGCTACAGTGTGAGAGACTGTTTCAAAACTACCTAAATTATAAATCAAAACACAGTAAAATAAAAGTAAAAAAGAAATGGAAAAAGAAAAAAAATTAATATTTTCTAAAAAAGAAATTTACTCTTCCAGAAAGGCTCCCTTCTCTCAGCCTTCTACAAACAGATTCTGTTGCTAGGTAAACGTAAGCTAGCAACAACTCATGTACACACACACACACACACATCTATATTATGTATAATTATAGTTAAAAAGAAGCTTATGAGCTTATAAAGCCGATGGTAGATTTGTTACAGCCTGGGAATGAATGGTTCTTTTGATATAAGGAGCCAATGCAAGTGTATCTGACAGTTTCCTAGCTAAATAAATGCTCTGGCCGTACACGTCTCGAAGATGGATAGAAGGGAGAATCCTATAGGACAGAAAAGATGAGCCACAAGCCTTGGCAACACTGATATTCTTTCACGGTGCGGATCTGAATGTTCAGCTTTGTGCTTAAACATGTTTTACCAGCAGAAAGAAAACCAACCCGGCTCATAATGCAACATTGGGCTGGCCGTCTGGTTTGGGGTCAAGTTTAATAAACCCAAAGACATTAACTCTACTTGTCTAGGACTACAACTAATCAAGGAAAGGTTGGTCAAAGCATCACAAGTGGGAACAAGAGGACCTAATTCGTGAATTGTGTAATTAGAGTTTCCATTCCTGTTTAAATTTTGAGAGGGGAAGGGAGAGAGGAAGGGAGGGAGGGAGGGAGGGAGAGGTTGATTGATTTCAGACACATAAAGGCCCTTGCAGCTCATATTTCTCATCCACAAGGAACTGGTGTTTGTTTAATAAGCAACTGGTTCACAACTGGGCTTCAACTGTCCGACCACATCCTGGAACACGCTGTTGAATCACACTCAGACCCACACTGACATCTGCAGGTAATTGAAACAGGGCTTTCCAGAACTGGATTCGAGACTCTGGATCCTCACTCAGGCCTTTCAGCTCATCACAGTAGGGTGCTAACCCATAAAACTTCAATCTCCTGGATGGCAGTGAGTTCCTTGCAAACATGTTCTCAATGTTTAAGTGCTGTCATACAAGAAATCCATGCAGCATATAGAAAGTGTGCTTGGTTTCGCAGCAAAGGCCGCAGCCACAGCTGTTTCCACCTGCTGTAATTGCAGCAATTTTTATTTTCCCTTTACCCATGCCCCCCCCTTCACAGTCTCCACGTGGCACCCAGTACTTTCTCAGTACCCTATGGAAAGATTACTCCCCAAAATCTAAACTCAAACTCGTAGTTATCCTACCGTAAGCTCACATCCATCAAAGAGTCTAAACACACACACACACACACACACACACACACACATACACACACACACACACGCAGCACAATTTACTGGAATAAATCACTGCTAATCAGCATGCTTATTTATATATTCCATCAAAACTCTAAACCACCTATAAAAAATAGGAAGAAAACGGAATTGTGGCAAAATTCAAGCTGCTCCATTCTGCCTAAGCATTCAATTTTTCTATAGTGCCTTTCAACCTAGTAAAAATGACAAACGTTTATTGGGTCAATTTATAATTACTGTGTTAGCAACAATAGGATCTGTTAGCAAGAGGTTCCTTTTACAGTGACTATCTTAGGGAAAGCCTGTTTTTCCAGGCTTGTAAAATCAAGTGACTCATTCACCTTCTGAGGCAAAAAATCAATATATAAAGCAGGCTTTATTCTACACATTGAAAACACGTAATAAAAAAAACACATTAAGGATTTCTAGTGGTAAGAAACCAAGAAAACAAGGCTGACTGGGTGTGGTTGTGTACACCCGTAATCCCAGCAGTCAGGAGGTGGATGTGGGAAGGGTGTGAGGATAAGGCTGTCGTAGGCTGAATAAAAACAACAAACCAAGTTTAAAAATGTATAAAGGGTGAGCACGGTAGTCCACACCTTTAATCCTAGCACTCAAGCGACACAGTCATCTGTGAGTTTGAGGCCAGCCTGATCTACATAGTGACTTCCAGGATAGCCAGGGTGATACAATGAAACCTTGTCTCAAAAAATGATTTTAAAAAGACAGAAAAGAAAAGGAGGGAGAAGGAAGAAACGAAACAAAACAAAACCACAAGGGTAATTGTGAACTTGAGGGCTCATTAATACATTCCATAAACAGGCACTCATAGACAGTTGCGCAATTTGGCAATGTGTTCCATTTCAAACGTTTATTGATATTTTTATTTTGGGTGCCCAGAATATATTTTCTTAAAGAAATGAAGTTATAGTGGTCAGAATTGCAAGTTAATTAGCGAAAGTTAAGATACTGTATGTCTGCATGAGAGGCTGGGAAGCAGTCATGGCAGTAAGGTGAAACAGATGTTGCAATGTATGTTAGCCCTGGTTAGTGCTCAGTGGTCTAGTTTTGCTCCATGAGGACATCACTACAAAAAGGTAAGAGAGCAGGACATTTCAAAGCACTTTATAGGCTAGGGTCTGATTTCACTTGAGAATTTCCAAGTTTTCTTACTTTTGATGATGGCATATAGTTTATGCACATACGCAATGCTGAAGGTTTTATTTATCAAATGGAAAGATAAATTTTGGGGAAAAGAGAGAAGGGAGATGCTGGCGGTGTGGAAAGAGAGCAAGAACTGAAAGTGGGGCGAGAGCTGGAGAAAATATGTATTTAGAGTCCACACCTTGCCCCCACGGTGTTCATTCTTTTTCTTTCAACTAGCATGTGTTGAGCTGTATTAGTGAGGATGAGGACCAAGTAGTTCCACCATTTATTCATTTAATACATGCTAATTGAGTGTTATGCATAAAGGATACCAGCCTGAACAAGATAGACTTGGTTACTATGCCCACAGACATGAAACAGATAGCAGCATTCTAAGTAAGGAGTTCAAGTCTATCCCTGGCTGTTTGGGGTTGAAGGCTTCAAAACAACAACAAAACAATAACAAGGAAAAAGAAACACAAGCAAATAAACATAAATGGATACCTGTAATCCCAGGTACTTAGGAGGTTGAAGCAGAAGGATCGCCACAAAACAGAGTCAAGGCCAGCATGGTCTATATAGTGAAATCTAAACCAGCTAGGGCTACACTGTAAAAATCTGTCTTTCTGTCTCTCTGTCTCTCTGTCTCTGTCTGTGTCTGTCTCTTCCTCCCTCCCCCTCACTCTGTGTGTGTGTGTGTGTGTGTGTGTGTGTGTGTGTGTTAAGGATCAGTCTGGGCTACAAAGCAAAGCTATATCTTCAAAACAAATAAAGAAAAATAAATCAGGGTTGGAGGAGTCAGGCATGGTAGCACAAGCCTGTAATGTAAGCACTTGGGAAGTGGAGGTAAATAGATAAGGAATTCAAGGCCAGTCACAGCTCCATAGTTTGAGGACAATTTGGGCTACATAACATCCTGTCTAAACCTAAACCACACGCACACGCACGCACCATGCATGCACGCACCACACATGCACGTGCGCACCACCCACGCACGCATGCACCACCCACGCACGCATGCACCACCCACGCACGCACGCACCACCCACATGCACTCATGCATGCACGTGTGCGTGCGCACGCGCACACACACACACACACACACACACACACACACACATGCGCACGCGCACACACTCTCACGTAGGCACGCACACACGTAGGCACGCACACACGTAGGCACGCACGCATGCACGCAACACGTGCACGCGCGCGCACCATGCACGCATCACACACACGCACGCACCACACACACGCACGCACCACACACACGCACGCACGCACGCACGCACCACAGAGACGCACGCACGCGCGCGCGCACGCACGTACACACACGCGTGCACACGCGCACGCACCACACATGCACACACGCACACACGCACGAAGAAAAAGTAAAGAGCAAGTGTAAGTGCCATAAAAGGCAGATCTCGGCTTGCCTCCTGGCATCACAGTAACTACTTTCCACTAGATGGCTGAAGGTAACAGGCAGACGAGCCTGATAACACCAGCTGGAGCCAGGGCAGACCAACTGGTCTCCAACTGACTTAACTGATAAGTTAACAGCAGGCGAGCTGAACAAAAGAACCATCCAGCTTACACTGTGGAAAACAAACAATTGTTATTTTAAGTCTCTCACATTTTTAAGGGGAAAGGGGGGTAACGGAGGCTATTTTATACTAGCTCATACAAGCTGTTCACGATAGATAGTCCTGTAATCCCAGTGTTTGGGAGGCTGAGACAGCAGGACTTTTTTTAAATGAATAAAATGTTATCGTGTATCATTTTAAAAATCTATTCTTCCATTATGACCATTGGAGAGATGTTTACTTCTTTTTCCCCACCATAATATCTTCATTGATTATTTAGGAACTTTACATAATGTTCCCCAGTCACACTCACTTCCCAGTCCTCCCAGACGTGCCCACTTCGCCTGTGACACCCCCCACACACACACCAGAAAAAGAAGAGAGAAAAAAAAAAACCAAGACCAATTTGCGTTGCCCACATTCTCACTGGAGTACGGTCAAATTCTCACTGGTCAGCCCCTTAAAGAAAACTGAGTCCTTCCCCACCCCCACTCTGCCAGAAACCATCAACTGCGAAGAGCTACACAGCCATACCACCCTGACTGGTCTCTTCTGATCTCAAATGGGTTGGTCGGGCAGGGTTAGTGCTTGCTTGGATGGGAGACAACAGGATTTTTAAGAAGTCAGCCTGAGCCACATTGCAGGCCATATGAGGCTACAGAGTGAGATTCTTTTTCAAAAATAATGTTCCCCTCCATGCCCAAATAAATATGCTACATATTGTGCAAAATTTTGGGGGTAGAAAAAGAATATGTGGATTTTTTTTTTTTTTTGTACATGCAAACTTTCTCTGCTGGTATGCACAAGAAACGGAAAACAATTGCTTCTGGGGGAAAGGAGCTAAAGTAGATGGGGAACGTGGCAGGGAATTCATTTAGAATTTAGAATTTAGAAGCATCAGAATAAATTTCCTATGAATGAATGATATCTATTCTTTATACTGGGGTCTTTCTAGAACCCTCAAATAACATCTAAGGGAAACTAGGAAATCATAAACTGGTATAATCTTTGTAGTTTGAAGGCATGGCTTAAGCATCGCCTATAAAAATATGCAAATACATATGCAATATATCCTGGGAGAATCTGCCAGAAGCTGTTAGCATTGGCTGCTTCTGAGGAGAGATATATTATATACCCTTTTCACAGTTTGATTTTAATTGTAAAATTTAAATATAATGTTTTATTAATTCATTGAAAATCTCATGCATGCAAACAATGTATCTTTATCATATTCCCCTCCACTCAGTTCCTTAAACTCCTCTCGAATTTACCTTCCCACACCGCTCACATCCAACTTTGTGCCCTCTTTTTTTTTTTCCTTTTTTGTAAGCCACTAAGGTCCAATTTGTGCTTCCCATATATCCCCGAGTGTAGGCTGTCCAGTGTGCAGTCGACCTATTAGGAACCACGCCCTTAAAGAAAACTGAGTCTCCCTCCCCTAGAAGCCATCAGTGGTCAGTAGTACCTTGGCTAGAGGGTGGGGCCTCATGAGTCCCCCTCCCCCCCCCATGCCGGAAACTCACTGGTTTGTTCTGCAAGTTTTGTGCAGCCAAGCACAGGGCTTTTTAAATACGTACTGAACTTGTGTTGTCTTTCTGAAGAGAAACTAAGTGAAAATGCATGCCTTTTGACCTAGCAATGTGTCAGTGCTTCTAAGAATCTCTCCTAGTGCCGGGCAGTGGTGGCGCACGCTTTTAATCCCAGCACTCGGGAGGCAGAGGCAGGCGGATTTCTGAGTTCGAGGCCAGCCTGGTCTACAGAGTGAGTTCCAGGACAGCCAGGGCTACACAGAAAAACCCTGTCTCGAAAAAAAAAATCTCTCCTAGACATGTTAGTACACAGTTGTAATCTCAGCTACTCAGCAGGCTGAGGCAGGAGAACCAGAAGTTGGGAGTCCAGCCTCTGAGACACACTGAGAATCCTTGCCTCCCTCAATGTTTCTTCTAGAAATTAGAAAGAAATAAAGATGTAAGATCCTTTAGTTATGTACACTAATATGTTATTTAGCAAACCACTTAATGGGGCAAGTGGGATGGCTGAGTGGGTAAGGAATTTGCCACGATATCTGGTGACCTGAGTCCAATTCCCCAAGCCCGCATGATGTAAGGAAAGAACTGACGCCCTCAGGCTGTCCTCTGACCTCTACAGACATATTGTGGCATTCTCTACCATGCAGGTACACATAAACAAGTAGGAAATAAATAAAGGTAAAGAGAATTAAACAACCTAAATGACCACTAATTAAGAATTAATTAAAAATGCAGATTGTTCATAAAAGAGAATACTCTATAGATATGAAAAATGAATCCATAATCCGTCACCTTGCTCAACTTATATTTTTGTTTGCTACAGGATCTCACTGTGTAGTCTTGACTGTTGTGGAATTCACTCTTAGACCAGGCTGGCCTGGACCTCACAAAGACCCATCTGCTTCTGCCTCCCAAATACTGGGACTAAGGGCGTGTCCCACCACATCTGGCTAACACAGAATACTCTTGAACTCTCAATGAACACCCCGTCTAGTCATTCATTTTCTAGAAACAATCACAAATTAAATAAACCCTCTTGCCTCAGTTCCCAGAGTGCTGAGATTACGAGCACATGCCAACCCACATGGCAGAAATCCTAGAATTCTAGAGCATTCACCAATCAGCACAGTCCCCTCTCTTTTCAGAACTCCACAGGTCCCTAAGGGAGACAAGTGTCTAGAAAGCAGAGTCACCCCACTTCAATTCAGTCATCAGAAGACTTAGTCTGAAAATCCTTTGGGCCCAAAGCATCAGGCCTCAGAAACTTGACCAGAACCTTCTTTCTCTGAGGAATCCATTCTGACCTTAGCTCTCCTTTAATCAGAGAGATAAGTAGGGCCCTAAAGGCATTTTAGGTCCTATGCCCTAAGCCTCTAGCAAGTTCCCTCTTGCCTTTGAAGACAAGATGGGGGTGGATTTTTAAGAAGGTAAGGTTGAGGGAAAGGCAAGCCGACCGTTCTTATCATACGTTACAGCGCAAAGAGTAGCATTCCCAAAGGAGGCTCCAAAGAAAGACCCCCCAAAAGACCATCACACAAAGATTAAACAGCTTTTCTTTCTCACACATCAACATGACCCACTGTGTTTGTGGATCAGTGTTCTCACTTATATTTATCCCTAAGACTTCGGCCATATGTGAATTCTGTTTAGAACCATTGCTTCCCTAGCGCGTTTCTTTAGGCCAGCTTTTTCTTATTTTCAAAACACAGGTCCTTAAAAGCTTATTTTCGACATTTAGATCCATAGAAAACTTCATACTTTCACATAAATGGAAAGTGAGTATCAGAATCCAGAGAGAGAAAGTGAATATTAATAAATATTACCTAAGATGGAACTCCTTGACAAAGGCTCCTCATGCAAGTTCTCCTCAGAGATGTCTGAAAGGCGGGCCTCCAATGCCCCTCCTCCTAGAGGTTATAATGTCTGGGAAATACTTTCCAGGAGATTTTGTTTCAGCTTCTCCTATAGGTTAACATCCTCCTGTGATTTTCTTTTAGCTCCGCCTATCAGTGAGAGTGACATTCTTTCAGCTCCCTCTATAGGTTAGAGTGTAGGACTATTGGCCAGCACAATTTTATTGAGTGACTATTCTTTTTCAGATACAGCGCTAACTGCTTGAGATACAAGAGAAAGGGGAAGATAAGCAGTAATTGAGCCCAGATGGAGAAAGGGGAGCGACAGGGGTGCAATTAGAAGACATAGGACAGACTAAACACACCATAGTCTCGATCTTCTGAGCCCATCTAGTTAAACTATGGCTAAAAGCACAGTGGCAGGAATGTCTCAGGGACTTCCAAATGATCAGATACAATGGGAAACTGTCATCCCTAATGTTAATTGACCTTGGTAATCACTCCCTCCTTTGCTTTACTGAAGTAGTTGGCTGCAGGGTTTCTCCTATCTTCCTGCCACCTTCTTCCTTCTTAAACCAGATGCCTAAATGTTGATGCTTGCCAGGATATTTCCCTTCACTGTCTCCTCTTGACTCCCAGACCCCAAAAGAACCCAAAAGCTGTTTCCCTCTCTAGTCTCATTTTCAGCTTTCTAGCGTTATTATATTTCTGTAATGGATCTTTATTCAGCCTGTATCCTGGCTCCATCTACCTAATTCCTGTTTCCATCCCAAGGTTGTTCAAGGTTCAGTCTCAAGCCACTGAGATACATCAACTGTGAGAGCATTCAACTGAAGAGCCAGCTCCAGCTTTCAGTATACCTCCTGAGAAGCCTGGGACCACAGCCTTTGCTTTTTATACCTCAAACATACTCAGTCCTGTTGCTTATTATTATTATTATTATTATTATTATTATTATTATTATTATTATT
>JADRCH010007490.1:212375-247237 GCA_019843965.1 Rhynchomys soricoides | reverse complement strand
TTATTATTATTATTATTATTATTATTATTATTATTATTATTATTATTAATTAGATAAGGTCTATGTCTGGGCTTGGTGGCACAAACCTGTAATCCAAGCACCTGGGAGGCCAAGACGGAAGGATTGAATTCTGGGCCAGTTTGGGCTCCAAGGCTAGAAAAAAAATCTGTCCCCAAACAAACAAACAACAGAAAGAAATTTTGAGCTGTAAATAGTCAAACATAAATGAAAAGGAACTTGGAGGCATATGGGGTTAATCACTGGTATTTAAAACGAGGTTTTTGTTTTGTCTGTTTATTTGTTTTAGCCCATTTCCTTCCTTTTGTAGGGACACCAACGCAGGGAGCCACAAGATCAGTTCTAGAAGAGAGCTCTTGCTGAAGAAGCCCAAAGTGATGGCTGGCAGGACACTGGTTACATATCTTACAAAGAAATTATTTTTCAGATAAAAGAATCAGGTCTCTAACTGCCAGAAAATGGAGTTGCAAATATGTTTAGTGAAGACTGAAATGATGCTTGTGATGGAGAAGTGGCATCAGGGGTACTAATATGAACTCAGGGGTTTCTTTTATTGAGTCAGGGTCTAAATAGCCTAGGCTGTCCTGAGACTCATAATCCTCCTGCCTTAGTTTTCTGAATGCTGGGATTCCAAGTGTGTGCCATAAGAGAACTCATGATTTTCACTAAACAAACATATAGTCTGTGCAGGAACATTTATGTGGTAAACATATGCATGTATTCTCTGGGTTCTGAGGCCTTTGAACAATTATGCCTTAGTGGCAATAATGATCACATCTTAATGCCTTACCTAGTTTTTAAAAAATACTTATTTGTTTTATGCATATGAGTACACTGTAGCTGTCTTCAGACACACCAGAAGGGGGCATTGGATCCCATTACAGATGGTTGTGGGCCACCATGTGGTTGCTGAGAATTGAACTCAGGACCTCCGGAAGTGCAGTCAGTGCTCTTAACCAATGAGTCATCTCTCCAGCCCCCTTACCTAGTTTTAAACATCACTCTCTATTCAAATGAATCAGAGCTCCTTGAAGAAATGGCTGATCTCAGAGGCTAGGAAACAGAAAATATGAATCTGGGATAGTTTGTAATCAACAGCTTAAAAAACCCACACACTCATAATCAGCATCTGGCAAAAGGACGTAGAAGGGGCTAGAGAGTCTGCCAAGTGCTTAAGAGAACTTGCTCTTTTTCCAAAGGGCCCAAGTTGTGTTGCTAGCACCCTACCTTGGGCAGCTCACAGCTACCTGTAACTCCATTTCCAGGGGATCCAATGTTTTCCTTTGGCCTCAGCAGGCACTCATGCATGTGCGCATGCATGTACACACACAAACCTACACACACACATACAGAGAGAGAGAGAGAGAGAGAGAGAGAGAGAGAGAGAGAGAGAGAGAGGGGTAAATGATTCTTTTAAGGAACACAGGAGTATGCGCTCACTGTCCAAAGTAATGGTGATAGATTAAAACACACCAAATAGTAGCCAGTGAGTCTACGGAGATGTTAATATAGCATGGCTGGAAAATTCTCTTTCACAATAAAATACCAGCCAACAAACACTGGAGGAATGACGGGATTAGAGTCACCCATAGGTAGCCACTATGCTATCAGGCCAGAAAAAACATGGCTATTCAAAAGGCAAAATTGAAACAGGTCCTCAGAAGTAATGGTCATACTGATAGCTGTAACATGGTAGTGGGTGGGTAGAATATTTTTATCTTTAGGAAAGTTACTCTGAAGCATTTCATAGTAATAGAGTATCATGTCTACAAATTATTCCTGCATGGCTCAGAAGTTATACACACACACACACACACACACACACACACACACACACACGCGCGCGCGCACATACACACACACAAAGGGTGGGGGCATATATTTAGAAAGAGTGATAAAACAAATGTGGCTCAATATTAAAAATTGGGAACTGAAGTGAGCAGTATATGGAAAGTCTTTGGGTGTTCTTGCAGTTTTTCTGAACTTAAATTATTTTACAATGTACTCTTTAAAAGATAAGTTGTCTATTTCTTTAAAAAGTACTGAAAATAAAATCAAGCATTTCTAATGTGAAATATGCATCAAAGTCTTTATTTTTGCCTGTTTATAGAGGCTTACAAAGGTTTTCTTTAAAGATAAACTGAAAGCAAGCAAGAAATATGTCACCATGGCCAAAGCCATCTAAATTGTTGAATGTGACAAAATACTCTTGAAGAATTGACAGATCATGCAGAGAGATTTCTTCTCTGCTGGGATCGACAACTTGAATTAGAATAGAGCTACCTATTAGTTTCTGTGTGCAGGATAATCTTTTACTCAAAACTCGACCTACTCCCAGAAACAGAGAATAAGCTCCTGGGATACGGTGACAGAAAATAATATCATCAACAGGAATAAGAGAGGCAGACTTTTATGATTCCATCTTTTTATACACGTATATAGACTTTATTAAATTCACAATCTTAGGAGATACACTAGGTCAACATTTCACAAAACTTTCTATTATTCCAAAAGCAGTTCTCATAAAACAGTGATTTATAAGTCAGTCAAGCAAAACCAGTATCTACAGGATTTTATTACGGTTTTATTTTTTGTAGTAGTTTTCAAATAGAAGCTTAAAATATATGATATAATAGGAGAATAGGAAGAAAGAATTTTACTTTATAACAATAACTACCTTTCAAATATTAGATTTTATATAAAAATAAAGGGGAACTGTCAACAAAGCTGCTCTGTGGATTAGCATATTACCAGTTTTATTTCTTTCAAAACAATCCCGCACAAACTGAGCTTTCTAGTCCATTTAAATAATATAGAAGACAGCAATAACAAAAGGTTAGTTCACAATGAAAAAGACAAGAATGTGGCAAAGGAATCTGTAAAGAAGTGGTGACTGATGGATGGGGGGGAGAGATGCGGGAGGGTGGGGAGCAAGAGTAATCACAATGAATTGTATATGCATGTGGAATTGGCAAAGGACAAATTTAAAACACTCAATTAGAATCATTAGTAAAAGAGTTGGTGTAAAACAGGAAAGAGAATCCTCCTGCCTCTTTGATCTCATCATACCATTGGGACAATTTCAATTTTCTGCTCTGGTTTTACCTTACCATTGGATTTTAAACACAAATTTAGATATCACCACATTTCAAAGATTATTTCTTAACAGTCCTAAATTTGGACTCTAAATCTGAACTGCAAAGTGTCCCTTTAAGGCAAATGAGACAGAAGAGTGAAGGCAGACAAATCTTCTGAAAGAAAAACTCATCTCTTATCATTGTGAAGGCAAAAGCCTTTGAATACGGTTCATTAACAGAGTGGATACACCAAGTGCTAGCAAAGAACTGTTTCTTTAAAATTGCACCCAAGTGGGCGGGTCTTATAACATTTATGGTAGGTTTGGAGGATTAGGAGGATCTTTTCACAGGCTAAAGTAGCATGGGAAGTCAAGCCAGTAATAGCTGTTAGAACAGTGATTACGATGTAAACTTAAGAACGGGCCTGATTCTATAATGGAACTGCAGCAAGCTAAGTGATGTTTTCTGAGAGTTAGTAGGGAGGTTTTGCTTCAAGCACACTGTAAATACCTTCAAAACACCTCCAAGGATTTAAGAGTTCAAAAGACTTAGGTTTAATCCCTTTCTGTTTGTTTCTTACATTCACTAATATCACGATCCTAGTGGATAAATGTATTACACAAAGAGTCCATCCACCAGGTAGAGTATTAAATCTAACAACACAAACATCGTACTATTACACTATTACACTATGTCTAGTGTAATACATAACAATGCTACAATAGATCACATTTGGGTTCTTAAAGACTTCACTCGGGAGTTTTCTTTTGTAAAAATGACAGAGTATATGTTACGTCACACTGCATATACACTGCTTAGAGCTCAAAAAGCGTCAGGAAGCAGAGGGCACAGTAGCACTGACGTTCTCAGCTCCTCCAAGCTTCCTTACAGATATTAAACCGACCTCTATAGGGCAACAAGGACAAAAGAAGGTTCGAGCACAGCACAAAACCCAAAAGCACCAGGTCACCACATGACAGAACAAACTCAAGGACAACAAGGAATCAGGAAAAAAAAATCAAACAGAATAGCACTCACATACAGAAAGCTTCCATTTCCACAAAACCCTACGACACATGTTCCCTACGGGACGGCAATGTACCCCAAGGCACCCAAGACATTGACAGCTTCGTGGCCGCTTGCTTTTGTACAGTGGTTTGTGTAAATAACTATTCGTTCATTTGTAGATGCTCCACACATCTGGTCAAGGCAGGAATTTCTTCTCCTTGATAACACCACCTAGAAATATCAACAATATTTTATATATTCCTTAAGGCACCAGGTTTGGGGAGAGAAATAGCAACTGTGGTAGCAAAGGCCTAAGAACCTGAGGTGACTAATGCAGGCACCCTGTAAGTCTAGTTATAACTTTCCACTCTAAAACCAGTCTTCACTGCATACACTCCAATAGCAAAGAAGCAGTAAAGGTGGTGATGGAAGTGACTATGGGTTTCTTCCCCTCGGTGACAAATGGTAAGGAAGCGACTCAAACAGGCAAGGGAAACAAAACAATGTACTTTAAAGCTGATGCAGAAAAATGAAAATATGACATAATCAAAAGCAATTTGAATACTACCATGAAATAAAGAGATGGGAAAGTATGTAGTCAACAGACAAATTTTACAAATCTCTCAAGCAAGAGAATTTCTGATCAACTCTGTTTTGCCACTGCTAGGGAAAAGAATAATTATAGAGAATATGCATTAATGCTCCCCTTAAATGTTTGAAAGTAGGTGCTCTTTGAGGCACTAGGGGAAAAAGTCCTCCAAGCAAAGAGAAATGTGTATTTGAGATTTAGTCATCAAACGCAAAATGAGGTCAGCCCAAACAGATGTTAGTAAGGTGACTTTGCTTGCAAAACTGAACTTTAGAGGAGAGATGCCCAGAAATAGGAGCATCATTGGAATGGCTGTGATCTGCCAAACTTTAATCCCCATTGTGGATCAAAGTTCTCCGCATTCCTCACTGAATGTTTTATGTGGGAAACTGTTAAGACACTCAATCAGAAATGGTTAAGTCACTTGGGTGAGAGATCATCCATCAAGATGAACGAAGAGCATGAATTGGAGCATGCTACTGGAGACTCTGCAGGAGCGATGCCTGTAGCCAGTGAGTCTGAGGACAAGCCACTGCTGATACTACTGCCATCCAAAATATCTGAACTGAGGACAAAGCAAAAAGAATTATAAGCGAATGCATGTATCAGGGTCAACATGACATGCAATGACATGATTTCAAGGACACACACATCAGTACAGCGTTGGTAAATAATAAGAAGCATAAAGGCCACCGCACTGAAATGTAAACTGCACTATGTTGAGAGACCTGTGAAATTCATAAAGCCACAGAAACCCAAAGTGAGACTTGCCGTGCTGTCCCATATAATTTGATTATCCCTCTGGAGGCACCTGACTACCTAAGATATAATAAGTGTTCCTCTTGACATGCTATGTTTATTGTGAGGGGGTTCCTGATGTCTGTCTTTTAAATATTTCTATTTCATATTTTTCTTCTTACCTTTCAAGAGCCTTAGAGCAAGAATAACTTCTGTTATTAATAGTTAGTAAAGCTATCTGTTCTCAAACTTTCTGAGTGTGCCCTCAGACATATTACTTCTATTTTTGAGGAAAGTCTTTCAACTGCCTGCAAACTGACCATTTGGCTTGGCCACTCCTCCCAAGAGGCTTCAAGGCAAATATTTTGAATGATTCCCCCCGTAACTACATGCCTTTGCTATTCTTCTTATTCTATGAATCTGTTTTCCTGTTTCCTTTCAGACCCAAAGATCCCCTGCTATCCATAAAGGCCTCCGTTTCTTCCCCCTCTCCGTTATTCTCCAGCTAAGCTTCAGAAATGCTCTCTTCTCACAGTCCCCATCATGTCTCTTTAATCCAAACAATTGGCCTCTGTTCTCATCTTCCCCCAGAAACTGATTTGGACACCAAAGGCCTCCATAAGCCATCCCAGGAATATGCTTCCCACCTAGCCCAGATGCTTACAACTCCCAGAAATCAACCTTGGTCTGCCTTGAAAACCTGGCTTTTTCATACTTTTCATGGAACCAAAAATCTCTGCTTGACATCAAGCGGCCTTTCTTGCTTCGATTCCCAGGCATCATATATCTATGCTCTGTATTTGTCTTGAATGTACTCATTCACTCTTCTAATATTTATTAAGTTCCGGCCAAGTGTAGAGGGTATGTAGATACTTGAAGAACAACGGTGTGAGGGACAGACAAGGTCCCCAGCCTCAGTGAATTTACAGGATAGAAGAGGAGACAGAGATTTCAATACTCAGGCTCATATGAAAATAATTACACTTTGTGACAGTCTGACAGATGGATAACCTGATCTAACCTGAAGTAACAGTGAAAGGGTTCTCAGAGGTGAGATTTGTGTTCTGATATGAAAGATGAGTCGGCACTAACTCGGGAAGAGTTAGGAAGAAGCACGGATAGTTCTGGAATTGAAAGCAGACAAATATGGACGCAGGATGGAGTCAAGAGAGCACAGTGAGAGCCAAACTGAAGGAGTAGTCCGGCAGTTTAAGTTTACACAGACACTTATTTTTTGAAAAGGAAGAAAAACATAGAATTAGAGAAGGAATTATGACTCAAGGAAATGTGGGTTCTAGTCTGCCACTAGCTCCTTGGCAAAACTCAATTTTGTTCTAATAGGTGGATTTGAAATGCTACGCCTTTAATATTATTAATAATATTATATTAAGTTTCCAAGTTGATTTCTATCCATTGTAAAGAAGCTTATAGTACATTTGTAAGTCTTGGGCCTATGCTGTCCTCCTGAAAGGCAACTTTTCCTCTCCTGCCTTTCTAATCATGTTTTGTGCAATGTTATCTTTCTTTCATGATTTTACCTAAGGATGGGGCCCAGGCCCTCATACATGCTGGGCAAATATGTCACCATTGGAGCTACACCACAGTCCCCTCACCATCTCTTTCTGTTGTCTGTGGATTGTTTTAGGTAGAGACAGATTACAAATAGGTTGTGGAAGACCAAAATTAAAATATGGAAACAGTATCCCGCACATCGCTCCTACATACACACAGCTGTCAAATGCATCAGTATCCCGCACATCGCTCCTACGCATACACACAGCTGTCAAATGCATCAGTATCCCGCACATTGCTCCTACGCATACACACAGCTGTCAAATGCATCAGTATCCTGCACAGCTGTCAAATGCATCAGTATCCCGCACATCGCTCCTACATATACACACAGCTGTCAAATGCATCAGTATCCCGCACATCACTCCTACATACACACAGCTGTCAAATGCATCAGTATCCCGCACATCGCTCCTACATACACACAGCTGTCAAATGCATCAGTATCCCGCACATCACTCCTACATATACACAGCTGTCAAATGCATCAGTATCCCGCACATCGCTCCTACACATACACACAGCTGTCAAATGCATCAGTATCCCGCACATCGCTCCTACATATACACACAGCTGTCAAATGCATCATTAATAATATCACTTTTAAGGAATAAGTCTGGAAAAATAAGTTGGCTCTGATATTTGCTAAACCACATGGCCAAATGGTCCAAAAATATGAATTATTCAGCAACTGAAAAAAAATTGCAGAGATAATCCAAGACACTGGAAAATCAAAAGGACCTTTCTATTTGCCTTGGGAACATATGTGAATTTTCCCCTGCAGCTTTTTGCCTAGACTAATACTAAAATGAATTGACTTTCCTAAAGTACATACTGGCTGAGCAGCACAGGGGTATACTCTATGCCATTTGGCAGGAAGAAAGACTTAGATTAAAATTTGGCCACCATGCAGATAATCTGAAGATAAAGAAAGAATTCCTTTATTGCAAGCAGCAGGATGACAGCTAGTCTAGGATTAGAAGATTTGATTTGTACCAAGACCTGCTAGCTTAGGTGACTCTTGTATTCATTCCAAAACAAAGTAAGACTGTGCAGTGAAATGTTTGTTCTTAACATTGTTGATTACTTACTAGAAAAAAGCTGACAGAGATATTACCAACTAGAAAAAAACCTGAACATTTCAAAATGTCTTCTCCGCCACTACACATGAAAGTCTATGTTTTCTCACTGTTGGAAAAATGGCATAGCTACACTTTGTCTCCACCACAATTTAGCTTCAAAACACTGTAAAGCTTAAAGTAGATATTGCCACTGAACTAAGACCGGGCTTCTGTTCTGGTTAACAGGGCAGAAGAGCACATGGTCCCGGAAGCCTAGGCTGCAGGCCATGGCACACCCATCATTAATTAGATCCATGTAGAACAGGACTTGTGCAACTGTGTAATCCACAGGGATTACTGTGTGAAGAGAAATTGTATCAGACGCCACCACATCTTCTGCTAGAGCTTCTAAAAGCAACAGAGCTTTTTATTTTCTTCCATAATCTCTGATGAGAGTGTTAATGGCAACGAGCCTTACTTTCACTAGAGGCCCAAAGCTAGACAATCATAGGAATGAAAAGATAATTCAGACTAGACATAGGACTCTCTGAGTTGAAAGTGAACTAATTCACCCCAGCCAGGACTGGTGTGGTGATATGGCTCAGTGGGTAGAGTGGGTAACTGATGGCCTGAGTTCAAAGAACAGAACCAACTCCTGATCTCTACATTTGCATGCTCCCATAAATCAATCAATCAATCAATCAATCTAGAAAATCATCTAGGCATGTTGACACATGTCTGTAATCCCAGCATTTCAGAGGCAGAAGTAGAAGCACCAGGAATTCAAGGTCATCATCCTTGGCTACACAGTGGGTTTAAGGCCAGCTTTGGATAAAGAGTAAGAGTTTGGGTTAGAGAGATAGCTCAGCGGTTAAGAGCACTGACTGCTCTTCCAGAGGTCCTGAGTTCAATTCCCAGCAACCACATGGTGGCTCACAACCATCTGTAATGGGATCTGATGCCCTCTTCTGGTGTGTTTGAAGATAGCTACTGTATACTCATATAAATAAAAATAAATAAACCTTTTTTTAATAAAAAGAGTAAGAATTCTATCCAAAAAATTTTAAAACTAATAATAGCTAGAGTGTGCTAGCACATGACTATAGGCACAGAACTCATGAGGCTGGGGCAGTGGAATCTGAAGTTCAAGACTATACTGGCCTACTAAATTTCAGACCAGTCTGGGCTACGTAATGAGAAAACTCAAACTATAAACTAACTCCAAATGTTAAAATTAACCATCATGTTAAACACTGATGCACTGAGCATAAAAACTCAAGAATTTTCCCTCTTACAAGGCAAAACAGGGTACCACTTAACCTTTAACACAGGTCTAGGGAGCCTGAAAATACCTTAGTTGGCTCTGCAGTGCTACAGACACATATAGTCTTATTCCCAGTTGAATGAGAAACAAAAGGGGAACTCTTAATATGAAAAAATCAATTAAAGTACCATACAAGGCATACTTTTGAATTACGCTCAAACTCTTGATGTTTACAAATACTAAATGTAAAATGACATAATTCCTGCTTTGTAGTTAGCAATGTTCCCTTCATTCTGTTGACAGTGACTTCAGGATTTTGTATTTTTAGGGGTAAAAAAGGAAATAAAAAGTATGCCCAAATGGACGCAAAGCCTAAATGGGTTTACATTCAAAGTTCTAAATTAGTTTATACTTCAAAGATGTCAGATTTTAAAGATTATTAAGTAGCACATAAACTTTAAAGACTATAAAATGTATTTTTTCCTCTCTTTGTGGTATGGGACAGGGAATAAAGAAAAGTTTTAAAAGATGAGATCATATCTGCTAGTTATCGGATCTTTGAGATACTCTCTAAAAGAAAAAGTCCTTACTTTCATTATTAAGTATACTGCCATATTTAGTAGCAGGAATAAGGACAAAGGTGATTCCTATCTCTGGCCCCATTTCTAAGAAAATGGACGTCTGATTTTGACCAATCGAACTGCATTAAGAGACAGATGTTTCTGAAAATGCAGAATCCAGATTCAATATTAAGAGTAACTCACACAAAATTTCATCACTGTAGACATAAATGTCAGCATCCTTAGTATACAAGATGCCCCACAGATCTTAACACAATTTTAAGCTTTAAGATCCTTTTGAGACTTCACAAATTCAACTAAAAACATTACTTGAAAGTTAATTAACTGCTTTTGCAAGGCTTGTGTATGTATTTGTATGTGTAGTGCATTCATGTGTGTGCACATGAATATTCATGTCCATCACTGCTCCTGTAGAGACCAGAGACCAGAGGATGTTGGGTGGGCTCCTTTATCACTGTATCTTATCCCTAGAGTTTCCATTTTCTTGGCTATGCTGGCTAATCAGTAAATGCCAGTAATGCATCTGTTTCTTCCTTCTCCCCCAAGCACTGGCGTTATAGGTGCGTGTGGTCATGCCTGGCTTTTATGTAGATGCTCCAGATGTATTTGTGTGTATGGTGTATGCATGTGTGGGCACAAAGGAGGCCGTGGGTATCATGCTTGCACAGCAAGTGTTCTGACCCACTGAGCCATCTTTCTAGTCGTTGGTTTTGTTTTGTGTGGGGGAAGAGAGTCTCCTTATGTAACCCAGGATGAGAATTCCTAGGCTCTATGATCCTTTCAACCTAGCTTCCTGAGTACCCAGAGCTATAGACATGTGCCACTAGACATGGCTAGCACTTGACAACTTACTTTTTGTGAATTATAAAAAATAAGTTTCTTTATTAGTCAGTACTTGAGCCATGCTTCCACAGTCTATAAATGATCATGAATTAGGCAAATATCTTTTGGGTGATGTTTTGGGTTTTGTTTTGTTTGACAAAACAAAACATGGCTGGTCTCGAACTCACCATGTAGCAGAAGCCACCCATTCACTTTAAGTTTCACTTAACATTAATGTCCATGTCTCCAGGACTTGCACAGTTATGACAGGTTTATTCATGGTTTGTAACAACAGCACTGCCATAGCCAGCTAAGGCTGTGCTGATTAAAACATCAATGCCCACACAAGGAGTGAGAACCATAAATACATACTGTGACTTTTCCTTTGCTTTCTTGTTTGATTTTGGTTTGAATTTTGGTATTGCTGTGGATCAAACTTAGGGCTACAAGCATGCTAGTGAAGTGTTCTATCTTTGGGCTATGCCTTCCTGTTTTTCTTTTGTTTGATACAGTCTTACTACATAACTGAGGCTATCCCATTTCACTATATAGCTTAGGCTGGCCTCTAACATGGCAGCCTGCCTCAGCCTGCATTGTGCTAGGATTACAGGCCTGTGTTACCACAGCCAGCTCCCTAGCCTTGCTTTCTAATTTGCATAAACTTCTTTTGCTGTTTTATGGCAATGTAAAAAAAAAAAAGACATAAAATACAAATATATAAAAACCTCACCATGCCTTTTTTTGCCATGCTGGAGATAGAACACAGAGCCTTGTATAAACTAAACATGCACTCTTCCACTGCATTACCCACCCAGCTCCTCGTTATCTTTGTTTTTTGCTTGGAAGAATGTTGTGAACTTTTTCCTCATTGGATCACTTGATAAACAACTGGATATGCAAATCTATTTAGAGTCATGTGCCTATACTCACACTTTACCATAAAAGTCACATGCAGTTTACAGCAGGTATATAGTTTCATCCACTAGTCCTCTTGACCAGCTTCAGGAATTGCTCT
Organism: Rhynchomys soricoides; assembly: GCA_019843965.1. Lineage (NCBI taxonomy): Eukaryota > Metazoa > Chordata > Mammalia > Rodentia > Muridae > Rhynchomys > Rhynchomys soricoides. Next base: position 235,492 of record JADRCH010007490.1, on the reverse strand, counting down.
TTGCAATCTCTACATATCTGGGAAGATACTCTGTACCAAAATTAGCACACTGAGCTACCAAGGACACATAGAGACAGTGGAAGATACAAATAGGAGTGATCTAGAAGGCATTCCAACAGTACCAGTCAGCAAGCCTCTTGAAAGATAAGAAGCTAGGACTTGCTCCCCTAGAATTGCAAGTTATCTTAAATAAAATAAAACACATGCAGTTTAGGAAGAAGGACTTGTCAACCCTTACATGAGTGAGTGGCCTTTATACTTTTTCCATTTGGGGAGTACCTTCCATTTTTAAAGTGACTGCCCCCATGAGGGTTATTTTTTTTTAAAGGATTCTCATCTTTAAAACCCAGGGAACAGAAAGTCCTAAAAGGTGTTACACAATTGTATATAGAATATGGGTACTCAGCAAGTTGACTAGAATATCCTGAAAGATTACAAAATATTACCTAGGAACTGCTACTATGCCTTCCTCCCAGATGTCTGTCAGCATCCAATTGCTCAACTTCAAGAATAGGAAAAGAAGTCAATTCTCTTATAAAACACTGAAAACCCTTACATTACAGACCTGAACTAGAATGAGTACGGCTATCAGTGGACCTGGACCTTAAGAATTAGTAACTGCTACTAAGAAACCTCACATTTAAACTGGGGCTGATGGTACATGCCCATGGTCCCAGTACTCAGGAGGCTGAAGCAGGAGGGGTGTAAGTTCTGGGCTAGCCTTGATTGTACGGTGAGCTTGAGGTGAGCCTGGGTTATACAGTAAGACTGTGTTTCAAAATGCAAAGAGAAACTGCAATCTTAATGAGCATTGTGATTACATTTTCTAAAAAGATTTTTACCACGATAGATCACGTCACTTAGCAAATACCACAGGCATAATGGTTTGAATATGAAATGTCCCACACCAGATCATGTGTTGAATGCTTGGTTGCCTGCGTCCTGGCACTATTTTGGGTGGCAGAAACTTTATGAGGAGAAACCTACTGGGAGCAGGGAAGCCACTCCCAGTGAGTATGAACAGTGGGCATGAACATGAAAGTCATACCCTGTCCCCAGTCTTTTCCTTTCTCTCTGCTTCCTGGCTTTTATGAGGACAGCAGCCCCTGTCAGATGTTAGACGTTCCTAATGCCATGATGACCTGCATCACCACAGGCCCAGGATCAAGAGAGAATCAGACTAAACCCTCTAAAACCATGAGCGAAAATAAATCTTTATGCCAAGGGTTTTGTCACAGTGATCCAAAGTTCAACTGATACACATAGTTAAGATGTAGCCATCTCTTATAAGTCAACAGCATGGAACATGAAATGCAAGCAAAGCAGTGATAATTAATGTACATTTTCTCCACAGTAACCCAGAGGGTCTTTCTCAGACCAGTTGGTTGATGATACTACATCGCACCACCCACCCCATCTATTGAGAAAGGCTGACCTAACAGGCTAGGAACAAAATTAAAGGTGCAAAAAGGATACATACTTCCAAAGTAGTACTTGGGGCTTTCAGAGGGCCTGGTCATTCAAAATCACTTAACCTCCGTGGACACTCCCCCTATGTGAGCATGGATTATATTTTACATTATCTCATGTATCAATGAGGTTCTTTGTAAATGTGAGTCATACCCTAATAGGGTTTTAGATTTCATTTTTACCATGAACTGAAATCAGACAATTGTGTAGGATCTGTAGACAGCATGTTGGTGGTGCCTTGGAAGAGTCTCTTAGGCTGGCTTTCTGTCTCCATTTCCCCTACAACAAAAGAAATATAGCTACCATAAAACAATTTTACAAACACAGCACTGGTGCTAAATGATGGCAATATTTGCTTAGTCAAATGAGGCTACTTTTAGGTATTATGCAATAGCTCCTGCATATGCCAGGAGTCCAGAGTTCCAGAGACTAAGGCAGGAAGATCAATAGTTCGAGCCTGGGCTACATAGCTACTTCCAGGTCAGCTCTCACCATATAAGATCATCTCTCAAAACACGCCCTGCCCCCCCCATAACAGTGACTTTCAATGTGCTTTAACATAAAAGAAATATACTTCTATATACTTTGTCCAAATATCAATAACTTTAATTTTCATGCATTATGCACAACACGTTTTATACACACACATACACTTTAATAAAAGAGAACAATGATTTTATCAGACAACTTAAAAACTAACTAATAGTAAAAATAAAGTAGGTGTTCCCAAACAGTTAAAACTCACAGGGAATATTTATGACTAGCAAAGAATACTTATTTTATATCTTTTAATATCTTAACATTTCTTGAGACAGCAACAAAATGTATTTTCTGATAGGGTGGAAATAGGACATTGAGTTGGATGATATAGTAAAAATAGAAACAGTGTTGAAAGTACAGTTTGGGGAGAGCAATGACAGTAATGCAGTTCAGGCATTTGGAACTGTGCTGGTTTACTCAAGTCTATAGATTTTCATAGAACTAGTAATCATAAAACATAGATAGCATCAATAGCAATAGTGCTTAACATCTGGCTGCTACCTTCTGAGGGTTGTTTGCCTCTTCTCCCTGCCCCAAGCTCTGTTTTTATTTCAAATGTGCCTATTTTAAAAATTTGATGGTGTTTATCTGAGCTTACAAATAGAAAAAAAACGACAGAGACGAGAGTGGGTGGGTGGGGGAATACCCCCATAGAGGTGGGGGGGGGAGGGAATGGGGAGGTTCCAAAGGGGAGACCTGGAAAGGGGAAACATTTGAAATGTAAATAAAGTAGAAAAAAAAAGAAAAGAAAGGACAGTTTAAGGTAAGTGTAAGTATGTCTGTAACCCAGCATTTGTGACATAGAGGTAGGAATATAACCACCAACTTTGAGAGCAACTGGGCTACCCAGAGAGCCACGGCAGCCTGCACTCTAGAGTAAAACCCTGTCTCAAAGGAAGCAAGGAAGCACACAAACATCATCGAGACTGTCTATACCTCGGCAGAACCATGGAACTGAATTCAAAACTACATGAACTACTTACGACAGAAAAAGATCCAACAAGAACGCATGTAGCCTTCATTCTCTCCTACTATGAATTAAATCATATTATTTTTCTTCTGGAGCTACTGTGAATATTATTAAAGTTCATAGAAGCTCTGTCTTAACTTGCTTTGTTCAGTGCTTTAACAGGCAGCTTTGAAACCAAGGGGTTTTAAACTCTAGCAAAGAACCCCTCCACCTACTGGTGAATGTTGGAATAGCTACTAAACAAACCCTAATTCCATTAACTTTCTGGACAGATCTTACTTTAATAACAACAACAGCAATAGCTTTAGATTAAAGTGTACTTTGACCCTAATACTCTTGAGAGTATTCCCAAGGTTATAAATAATTGCTTGCAAGAGACTTTATTCACTAAATACAATTATTGTCACTATCAGGATGTACTTTCCAAAGCACATCATTTTAATATTTTTTGAGAATTTCATATATGTATAAAATTAAATATGATCATATTCACCCCCAATTCCCTTCTCTTACTCCCCCTGGGTCTTTTCTCCGTGTCTTAATTCCAGTTTCATAGCGTCCTTATTTTTTTATAAGCTACTACATCCAGTTAGTGTTTTTTATATGTGCATGACTTTGAGGCTGTCCACTGGAATGAGCAACTTACTCCACTACAGAGTGATCCTCCTGCCTCTGATTTCCAAATACGTGCAACAGCATGCTGGGTATATCCTCCCCATTTCCCGCCTCTGGGCCTTGGTGTCTCCCCAACCCTCTTTCTTTCATAAACAAGGTTTCATGTATCCATCCTAGGCTGGTTTTGAACTTCTCAGTTAGCAGAGAATGACCTTGACCTCCTGATACCCCTGCCTCCACCCACCAAGTGCTGTGATTACAGGCATGCACCAATGAGCTGCTTCTGCCACAGTAGAGAGCAAACTCCAGGTTTCGTACATGCTAGCAAATACTCTACCAATTATGCTATACCCTCAGCCTTATTTGATTTTTTTGAGACTGAGCCTCATGAGGCTGAGTTGACCTTGAAATCACTATGAAGAAGAGGAATAATCTTGAACTCTTAATCCTCCTGTCGCCACTACCCAAGTGCTATGATTACACAGTTGTGTGGCACCAAACAACTGTGTGGTGCCTTAATTCTAAGTTGACTTAAATATAATACTTCTGAATTTGTGTGTGTACTAGGACTAGAAAGATTTCACCAAAGCCATTTTCTTAGTATTACTTTATTGGTCCTGAAGGTGATCTGAAGTGCTTATTTTTGAGGGTTGATAAAACAGATTTGTTGATTTTTATGTGTGTGAGTGTTTCACCTCCATATATGCATGTGCACCACAAGCATGCCCGGTGCCTGCAGAAGGTACAAGAGAAGGGATCAGATCCTGTGGAGCTAGAATTGAATCCAGGTCTTGTAAGAGCAGTAGTCGTCCCAGCCACTGAGCCATCTCTTTAGACTGCCCTCCCCCCTTTTTGGTTTCTTGACAGTTTCACTGTGCCCAGGTTGGCCTGGAACTCACGATGCCCAGGATAGTCCAAGCCCTGGTGATCCTATTGTCTTAGCCTTCCAAGTGCAGGATTCCAGGCAAAAATCTCCACACTGAACTGCTTTTTTAAAAAAATTAAACATTTATTTTTATTATTTTTAACTATGCATGTGTTCGCCTTCGTGTTGGCACGCGCATGAGTGGAGGAGCATCTGGAGACCAGTGGTATCAGATTTTCCCAGGATCTGAAGTTACAGGTGCCACCTAACATGGGTGCTGGAAACAGAACTCTGGCCCTTTACAAGAGCAGTATGCTCGCTTAACCATTGACCCTCTGTTCAGACCCTGAATTGCTTTTTTTTTTAAAGGCAATTGTTAAAACTCATCTTTAAAATAGCATCTGCTTATACCTGTAGCTTTAAGTGCATTCCTCTAGCAATTCCCGTATTTCAGGTTTTATATTATGGTCTTTGATCAATTTTGAATTGCTTTTTTTTTTTTTTTTTTTTTGTGCGGGATGAAAGATATGGATCTAGTTTCATTCTTCTGCATATAGATGTCTAGTTTTTCCAGTACTACTTGATAAAGAGGCCGTTATTTTTTCTCCAATGTATGTTTGGAACACCTTTAAAAAATTGGGTAGCTGGGGGCCAGAGGGGTGCTGTGTAGTTAAGAGCATTTACAGCACTAGCCAAGGACCCGGGTTCCGTTCTTCTCATCCCAGTGGTGGCTTACATTCATCTGTTCAAACTCCAGTCGCAGAGGATCCAATGCCCTCTCTGCTCTCCACAGGTACTTCATGCATGTGATGCACATATGTGCAGGCAAAACACTCATACACATAAAACTTTAAAACAACTTTTAAAAATTCTGTCTAAATAACTCTGTGGGTCTATGAAGCCTGGAGATCCCTGATTAAATTCTTATATATGTGCATTTATGTGTGAGTGGAGGTGTGGGTATAGAATATGAAACTAGAAAAGGACTAAGAAGAAAAGAAGAGGTCTTCAGTGGAGAGCAACAAAAAGGAGGTCAGAGAGGAAGAAAGGGATGAGGATGACGAGAGGGGAGGATCGACCTAAGAATGTGTAAAAGACATAAAGAAACTCATTACTTTCTATGCTGATCCAAAAAAGAAAAAGAAAACTAGATGGGTGTGGTTAGCACCCACCTAGGATCACAATTGAGAGGTAGAAGACCAAGAGTTTGAGGCCAGTCTTGGCTATGTAGTGAGTTGATTGCCAGCTTGAGTGACATTTAGACTATGTACCAAACCCAACCCAAACCAAAAATAACAAAAAGTGAAATAAAATGGTGCCTGGCACTTCTACTGATACAGTCAAATTGCCAGGAATAATGACTAAAGCGCTATCAAATAACTCAGCCATGTTTAAAGAAACAGATGCTATCAAGGGCCTTACATAATCATCTAAAACTACTGCTCACTAAGAAAACTTGAGTGTTTTGTGGTTCAAAATAAGCTATCGAGACAGCACCAATATACAGAAAAATCTTTACAGACTTGACTATTTGAAAACTTTACTTTGCTGACACATACTTTGCTGATGGGGAAGTTGATTCCACCTGAGCAAATTCCATGTCTACAGATCTATTTGCTATGCCAGTGTAGATTTCTGCACACAAGTCAAATTGTACATCTCTTAGGTTCAGATCACTGAAAAGCAATTATTTCTGGAACATGTATTGATAATAAGAATATAAGAATATGATTTGTATATAAATTATAAAAATATGGACAACATAAAATAGTTAATTTATATAACTTAGAACCCATAGAGCATGTTGAAAATATTTAACATTTCTTTAGAAAAAAAGTAATTCTGTGAATTCATTTTAGATCAGAATTCTAGTTTCTAATACAAGCTTGGTTAAATTCAATCCCAGAAGCGTGATGGGTCGTTTCTGCCAATATTACTAACGTAAATGTATACAGATCTAGTAAGGTGTACAGTGTCAGGATCTGGTGCATATACAAACACATCTATTACCACACCTCCTTTGCTTTTTTCCTGCTGGATGATAAGAACATTTAGGGTCTACTCTTGTAGCAGTTTTAAAGTATGTTATATATATATATTACATCAACCTTAGTTGTCACATACCTTTTCTCTTAAGAGGACCAAGAACACTGGGCCTGATGCACTTGACTGGGCTCTGACTCCTCCTGCTTTGACAAATAAACAAACACAATGATATGAAGTGCTACCAAGCTGAAAGACAAACAGTAGTATAACCCAAAGAAGTAACACGGCCAGTCATACAGACAGAAATACAAAGTGCTTGTATTGTGGAGTGATTTGAGTTAGCATGTGGTGATATGAAAAGACATGGCATTTTAAAACCATTTAAAACTATTCTGTAAGACAAAATACACACAATTGCTCAAAGGGAAATGTCTTGTTCAAAAAGGTATTTGCATTTTGATTTATAATCTTTTAGCCTTAAAATGGGTGTTAGTATGTTAGTGTATGGATGAGCATATGTGTGTGTATGTGTGTGTGTGTGTGTGTGTGTGTGTGTGTGTATTTTTTGAATATAAATCAGTATTAAACACTGGGGCTCTTGCTTCAAGCCTCAGTACCACAATCAATCCGTCAATCAGCATTAACTCTCAAGCACAGAATCTTGTAAAATGTTAATGCTTCAATATAAGAGGTGAGCATATGTTTGTTCATTATGAAGTCTAACAATTTTGATGTATATCTCAAAAATTCCATAATAAATTTAATGTGAGGGAGCATATACATGTTCAAGTTCATGTGTTTGTGTGATAAGGCTCTTGGAGGCCAGAGAAAAATGGGTTCTCACTCTCCACTTATTCCTAGGAGATAAGGTCTCTCACTAAATCTGTAGCTAGGCTAAGTATCCAGCAAGCCTGAGCTATCCCCCTGTCTCAACTCCACCAAGTGTGGAGCTACAGGTGTTAGCGGCCACAGTGAGCTTTTCCTATGGGCTCTGTGATCTAATTGCAGATCCTTATGCTTGCAGAACGAGCGCTTTTACCCACTGAGCCATCTTTCCAGTGTCCACATTTAACATTCAAGTTCACATACCTTGAAAAATGTCTTGGATTCGGAACAGGACTTGGTGGCATCCCACTGCTCACAAACATTTGCAAGGATGGCGACAAGCACTGCTAGAGAAAGCACACGCGCAGTGTTATAACAGCCACAGCGCTTCTGTTCTCCAAAGGGGCTTTATCTTTTGTTCTGTTGTTTCTCAAAAGGTTCTTTTGAAATATGACAGAAGCAGCATAGCTATGCAAGTGACTCATACATATGACATTTTTCCAATTTACTGACACAGGTTTTCATTGCTTCTTCAAGTCTATGGAGACTTGAAGTGAGTTGAATTATATATGTGTATTAGAATAAACAGCTTGCTGTGAGAAGGACAGTTAATATCTTGTCAACAATCCTACCTTTCCATACCCTCTGGTTGGGGAAGGCGCTGGAGAAACTGGAGTGAAGTCAATTCTCTTTGGAGAATATAATTTTTCTGGCTTGTCAAAATCACTATCACTCTGTAAACATAAAGTATTATCCACATTCAGCATATCACAGATGTTAGGAACTACTGGAGTAATGTACCTATATGCTAGAGTACAAATGCACCATTCAAACATTCTGCTGATTAAGCAGACATCAAAACTAAGAATCACTCTGGAAGCAGGAGGGATATCAGTCTATGAAAGAATCAACCAAGTTAGGTGAACAGCATATAGCTTTCTGGAAAATGACAGCACAGGCCCACATCAGAATACTTTACCAGGCTCAGGCTTTCATCCCATGATTGGCTTATCTGCATCCCTGCTTGTGCTTCCCTAAAAAATAATAATAATAATAATAATAATAATAATAATAATAATAATAATAATAATAGTAAAAATAAAAAAATCAGGGCTTACAAACAAGGCACATTAGGGGCTAGGCCCTGCCTTACTAACCACTAACCTTTCATTTGCAGTTTCTCTGTTCATGATATCCAGGCCTTCTTCCTATAAGAATAAGCATATGTGCTAAATCATAACATTCATCCATGTGTTTATTATTCCAATAAAATTGAAATAACCCCAGGTGATCAGAACCTTAGATCACCCTTAGATCATCAGCCATGCTTTGCCAGTATTTTACAGTACAGTCAGTATTTAGACTATTTAGAGCTAACCGGAGCTGCACCTCTGACAATTTGTAGGATTTTAGCCTTAAATTTAAGACTGAGCTAGTAAGCTCAAATGACCCTTCAGATTTGATGCACTCTGCTACTAAGAGTATGATTGGGTAAAGATGGCAGCAACTGGGGAGGAGATGTAAACATTCACAACACAAAGCATTAGTCACTATAGTGTACAACCTCTTCCTACATGATCTTCATGTTCTTAGAAATGTAGCTCTTCAAACCCCTAAACATTAATACACTGAAGGCAATGCATGCAGTCTTTAGAAAGTACACCAGGTGTCCAACCTCAAGGCACCATCTGTCACTAGACAGGCACTGACTTTAGCACTTTTCCCAAATGAATGGAAAGCCTTGTAAATTTAAGGGAAACAAGACTGTGCCTTGGAAGTATTCATTATTCCACTAATGTAAAATAAGAAGCTATGTGAAATGGGAAAAAAAACAGTGCCGATGCTATCAATTTTTATTACTGATGTGCTAATGAGTGAAGATAAGCTAACAGACCTAATGTAATAGTCTCTATATGATTAATGTTCTCCAAAATACTTTAAAATGGCAGGAAGGACACTTTGCTTCCATGCTGTAAACCATCTCTAAGGTTTGATTTCTAATGCTTTCACCCGGAGTCATAATAGTTACAGGGAGACCAGCTCGAGGGCAAGACTGCTTGCCTCGCATGCATGCTGCTCTAGGATCAACGGAAGAAGGCAAGGTTAACCTTCAAAATAATTGCTGCTTTCGCTTACATCATTTTTTTCTTCTTTTTTAGACAGGGTTCCATGGAGCCCAGGTTGGCTTTGAACTCACTGTTTAGCTGAGGATGATCTTGCATTTCTCATCCTCTAGTCTCCACTTCTTGAATATCTGGCGTATGGAGGGCTGGGGATGAACCGAGGACTTTATACATGCCAGGCAAGGGTTCTATCAGTGGGCTCAAGCCCTCATTTTTTTCTTTAAGATTTATTTATTTTATGTATGTGAGTGCACTGTAGCTGTCTTCAGACACACCAGAAGAGGGCATCAGATCCCATTACAGATGGTTGTGAGCCACCATGTAGTTGCTGGGATTTGAACTCAGGACCTCTGGAAGAGCAGTCAGTGCTCTTAACCACTGAGCCACCTCTCCAGCCTCTAAGGCCTCATTTTTTAACATCTTGAAACAGAAATGATTTGGAGGTCAAATTATGTTCCTTCAAAATAATCACCATCTTGTCACAGAATGTAAGATATAATTCAAGCCAGTGGATCTTACAAGATTATAACAGTTGTAATGTAAATAATTAGTATTTTCTCCTAAGAAATACAAATGAAATTGTGAGAATATAAAATCAAACAAGACAATTATTCTGCTTAGAAGCCTTTACGTTATTACAACTTAAAAACAATTATAATGTAGCAAGTGGCATAACAATGGGCTTTTCAGGCACAGCTAATTCAAGTAAAATTATCCACTGAGACATGATTTTACCTTAAAACATATACGCCCATTACCCACCCCTTTTGTATTTTTCTCTCCTAGGTTTTGAAACAAGAAAATTTTTACAAGTAAAATCTTTTGTAACGTTTTGGTGGTGGTGGCGGCGGGTTTTCTTTGTTGTTGTTTTTTTGCATTATGAAAGCAACATATGCTTACTGCTGAACTTTTAATGAGTTCATTGAAAAATTATAAACCTCCAGGTAAGGATATAAGACAGGGTTGCTCTAACAGGTTGGTGCCAGGCTGAGGTGGGAAAGCACACCTATGTAGTAGTGAAATTATCTGCAGAGCCAAAATGTGGAGGAAGTCAGAATTTCAATGCAACATTGATAAAATATACAACTTCTCACTATTAGATAAGTCTACAAAGTGGCTCAGAAACAGGGAGAGATAGGAACAGAATTATATTTAGAACCAGAAACAAGAATAATTTAAGAGCTGAATTTTTTTTTTCTAAGAGCTTTAGGGAGACGCTGGCTAACGGTGTTAAAGAAAGCAAGGAGCTCTAGTGGGGTAAGAATGAGCCCCCTGACACTGACACTTAAGTGGGCATTAGTGACATTTTCAAGGACAGCCTTAATGGAGTAGTGGTAGAAGCAGCAAGATTACTAACCAGCTGGAAATTAGAAGACAAGGAGCTAGATACAGTCCAGGCTAGATTGTTCTTTCACAAAGGTCAGAAAAGGGAAAGGAGGGACAGACTTAGGTGAAAGAAGGCCACTGTCCCAGCCAATATGTGTGAGGAGAAGGTGGGAGCCAAAGATTAGGCAAGGAGGAGACTGAGGGTTTAAGATAGGAGACAATAGCTATGTAAAGTGACAAGAGCTTCAAAACAAAAGAAACGAACACAAAAACCCAAACCAACCCAAACTGTTTAAACCACAGGGGAGAAGCACCATAGGTGAAGACAAAGGTGTTTGTTTCAAGGAGAAGAAAACAGGTGTCATAAAAGACAGGTGTCAGGGCTGGAGAGGCAGCTCCGCAGTGAAGAGCTACTGCTCTGACAGAGGACCTGGGTTCAATTCCCGGAACCCACACGACAGCTCACAACTGTAACTCCAATTCCAGGGAGAACCAACACCGTCTTCTGGCCCCCATGAGTGCACATGGTGCATATATATTCATTCAGGCTCTCTCTCACACACACATTAAAAGGTAATTTTAAAAACTAAAAGATAGGTGTCTGTATTCTCTGTGACATGAGAAGTATCTTTGGCTGGAAGTGATGAGGAAAAAAAAGCAGGAAGCTGGCAGACACTAAACAACAACGACAGATTTAGGATGTAGTTTGGGAGACCAGCGTGGAGTCACTGGGACCTTAGCCCCTGGAGAAAGTTAATCGCCCCTTCAAACCACCCATCTTTTCAACTTCTCTGTGTACTCAAGGAAACACCACTGGCCTGGTCACAGTGGAACAGAATCTCAGTCAGCTGGAGTCCCCCTTCTCCCAGAATTGTTATTTTAAAAAAGTTGTAACAGTGTAAGGCTGCTTAAGCAGAATAATTGTCTTATTTGGTTTTATACTATTACGCATTCATTTGTATTTCTTATGGAAAATAGTAATTTACATTATGACTGCTACAATCCTGTAAAATCCATCGGTTTGAATTATAGCTTACATTTTGTGACAGGACTATGATTATTTTGAAGGAATGTGATTTGGCCTCCAAATCAACTGCTAGCAAGTATTGGCAGACCTTTAACCCAAATGTATCCCTTTGGATTTGCTGCTTCTAACACAGCACTGAGAGGAAGCTTACTATAATTGGGTATAATAAACTTTAGATGGTTCACATATATCTAATTGGTTGGCGAATCCTGGAGGCCCTACCTCTGCTTGTCTTTTTAGCATCTCAGTCCTTCCATTTCATTTGCCAACATTTTACTCTTTGCTTGTTACTATGGGACACAGATGAGCCCATTAAGATTTATACAGTGCACTGTAATATTAGTATAGAGTGTCATTACTATCACGATGGTGTGGGAACGTGGACAGAAGAGATATAAGGATTAAACTAGGTTTCAAAGAAGCAAAACCGCTAGAAAGGAGGAGGATGAGGTTGATGGGTAGCATAAGGACCAGTGAATTACCAGGAACCTTTAGAAAATGAGGCGCCCGAGCAAAGGATGGGGAGTGATGACAGATGAGCCTACCCAGCGTGGATAAGGATCTTCACCTCTTAGAAAAGAGCTAAGTGAAGTGGAGAGCGGCAAATTCGTTTTTCCCGTCGTTGCTATGCTGCTCTTATCAGGAGCACAGCTGTATAACACGTAAGAAGATTTTTCATATATCCAACAAAAATAAGTACTTATATTTTCAAGCATCGTCAGGGAAGTTGGTGAAGCAAATCAAACCTCTAGATAGCTAACATCCCCTTTTAGTATTTTTAGCCAGTTCACTGGAAATCTTTCCAAAATGTGTAATACTGTTCCCTTTTTCAAACAGGTTATAGCAATCAGAATAGCACTGGAAGATCTTTATTCTAGTGCCAGCTCTGCCATGTACCACTGTGTGAGCCTAAGCAAGTCACTTATGTCGTTTGAATCTGTTGCTACAGCTTATAATTGGGAAAAAAAATTATCTTTTTTTTTTCTTGTCTCTTCTCTGCTTCATGGAGAATGTTACATGGACTAAATGACTGAAAGTTCTTTGTAACACGGAAAATACCATCAAAGTGGAGATGTTAGTAGAAATTAAGAAAAGGTTAATAACCAGGGATCCTTAAGAACACGACCATATGCTTCTATACTAGTGACACCCTCGGGACAAGCAACAGGCTCTCAGCCCTTGTGCCAAACCACAAACTTATTGTGAGGAGGGGAAAAAAAACCTGTCTGCTTTCTGTTTCTCCCTCTCCTCTTCTCTCTTGCTAGCAAGTATTAGCAGACCTTTAACCCAAATGAACCCCTTCTGATTTGCTGCCTCTAACACACCACTGAGTTGGAAGCTTATTATAATTGTGTATAAATTTTAGATGATTCAGAGGTCAGAGAGGCTGTCCTATAAATAAATGGATGAACCTTTGTGCACAGACTATGGAAATCTAGTTCAGCCATTTAGAGGTCTGTGTGCTTACATCTCAGATGTCTAAAGCTGCCGGGTGAATGAGCCCTGCATGTGAAGTGCTACTATATAAAAACCTCTTCACAATTTTCCCCAGTGCAGCTATCTAATCCAGTGATTCCCAACAGCTCTGGTTACAGAGAAAATACACACTCATCCACTCTTCTGGGAATATAAACACATATTTTACAGGGGTCTTTATTTTAGACAACCAGTGTTAGCTGACAGATGTGTGTCAGAAACACTCAGCCACTATTTGATTTTTTTTTTTTATATCCTAGGACAAATAAAGACCACTGTGCTCAGCTATATTTGGAGGTTACTCCTGATTTACCTCACGACTGTGACGCAAGTAGAAATAAATAACAATGAATAATTTTTTTTTACAAATACAAAGCCCTAGAGCAATGAAAGCAATTTTAAGCCCTCTCCTTCTCTTCCCCACTCTCTCTCTCTGTCTGTATCAAAAGCTGAACGGCCCTGGCAAAACTAGCAAGCAAGATGTGTAAATTAAATCTTTTTTCATAAAAACAATTGTGCCCATCACATAATTTCCCAGAAAGAGCTATATTTGAAAGTATTTTTCCCCTGACCGATGTAAATCACTCCACATACTTACTTTGATACTTACCAAGCTATGATGGCTCATAATTGTTGTACTGTTCCTCCCAGTTCTAAGTGGATATGGCTCAAAAACCTGTGAAAGGTCACTGCAAAGGGGAAAAAAAATAATAGGATTAGCGTCTTCTAAAGGAAGCTATCTTTCAACTGAACTCAACACCCTCTAGTCTGTAGTTAACAATGGAGTCTTCAATGGCTCCTCATTTCCTAGACAAGGAACTCTTACCTTCCACTTGGCTAAGCCAGGCTGGTGTGCTGCAGATTCAGCTTTTGCTAGATACTTATCTCCTCAGTGGTTGGGGGACAGCTCTGAGAGGTATAGGGCGGAGCTCCAGACTGGTTCATTCCAGCTGCTTCAGGTCAGAACTACACCCCCAAACCAGTTCCTGTCAGATGTGAACAGCACATCTCTTTACCCCAGAGAACCTTGAGGATTACTTATTGTTCTGTATGTGCTATCAACAGAGACGAGCTGGAGAGTTCTTAAGATGGAAGTCTCACCAACATGTCCACCCTAAGCACCGGAAATACTGTACTACTTCTGACTCCCGATGACCAAGTGAATAGATGTGACTGAAGAGGTTTGCATTGTTTTCTTTCTATTCATGTTTCCCCTTTGACCTCACATGTCCTCCTTCCTACTGTCATCTGTAAAACCCTTCCTCTCCCTCCACACCTACCCCAAGAGCCTTGCCTCCATGAAAACATAGCACAAGCTCCTCCTTAGTCCACAAATGTAATGCAACCATTTTCTACTTGGAACTCAAAGAAACTGGGAGATAGAAAGCTTCTTGAGACAGCTCCTTGTTTTTCAAAGATATGATTTAGCTATGTTGTCCATGCTTGTTTTGAACTCCTGGGCTCAAGTGTACACCATCACAGTTGGGTAAACATTCTTTTTATTTTTGTTTTCTGGGCTAGAGATGGAATCAAGAACTTTGTATAACCCTATCTAAAGCTCTACCTAGAACTATACTACCATACCAGTATGGTACATATGTTTATATGCTCCTGTGGATGAAGCCGTGGCTTTACACATGCTAAGCAGACAAGCACTACCAAACAGCTACACACTGAGCTCGCCTTCTATTAAAGAAAAGGGCTCCCCAGCATAAAAACAGTAGTAGAAAAGGGATAAAAGGAAAGAAACAGAAAACAAGTGTAAATGCATATTAAGTTACTCAGGAGAGGTACTTTATTCATCTTTGTATAACATCACTAAGTGTCTAGCAGTCTGTTCTGTCCATGATAAGAATTCAAGGATTTTCAAAACTGAACTGTGCTGAGCTGTAAGAGACCATTGACAATACCTATTTCAGCTATTCTCATTTTAAAAAGAGAAAACAGACATGAAAAGGTTAACTAACTCACTCATTAGCACAGCTAGTTGGTGACAATTGAGACCAGACCTGGTCTCTTCTCCCTCCCCTTGTCTGTCTGGTCATGCTATCTTTCAAGTAATTACTTAAATTGTGGTTCACAAAACAGTGGGTTTTTTCCTCAATTGTCTAAATGCAGGTCAGTGGGACAGTCCAAGGCCTTAGTAATTGCTTGCTTACCAGACTTTCGTAAGACAAGGAGAGAGAAGGTGGGGTAGAAATGAGACAAAGGACACAGTTTCCCCTTATATACCCCCAAATCCCTTGATGATACCCAAGGACATCAGAAATGCAACTGTCACCTCAGTTTCAAAATCATATTTAAATCTAGAAAAAAAAAAGTACTAGCCTCTCTGTCAAATACAGATGTTATAATCAGTTCAATTAGAGGCAAAGCCTTATAAAATCTTCAGCTGTACTTCAAGAAAGGTTTGGGGCTAATATTACTCCCATCCTCTGTTCTGACCTGAATTAATGCCCTCTCCGTGGGGTCTGAAAATTTACCTCAGATGAATCGTCTACTTACAAAAGTGAAATGCGATAGGTTCATTAGGTGAGCCAACTAGCCTTTACTATCACAAGCTTTTACTTTAAACTCCTTGGTGTCTTGTTCACTCGAAAAGACAACATCCTGTCACTAAAATTAAGGGAGGGATTTTTCCCATTATTTTCTGAAACCTGTGTTTTACTGACTTAAGCTATAAACCATCTCTCCTTTTTTCTTTTTAGCTTCAAAAACTATAAACACTATAACAAATCGAAATCACTTAATAGGATATGACCACACCATGTAATCCCAAGTTATTAGATAAACTGTGATTTCTTAAAGCAAACCTCTGTTAATGCCAGGGTTCCTAAACTCAGCTTAGAAACAGTACCTCTTAGAGACAGGCGTCAAGTTACAAGCCTAATTCAGGGGATTCAGCTTGACTTGCCTTGATGGAAATAAGCCAGGGCAAAGCAACCTGTCAGCAGAGCCAGAAGGTTAATACATACATTCTCTTTTAGCACTGCACAACACGGCCCCCAGGTACAGGGAGAGCCCCTTTCTCAGATTTGGCCAGAGTGTGAGGTCAAACTTTCCCTCCATCTAGGGAATCAAGTCACTATGAAGAAAATAAGACCTCAACCCCTCAGTTTGGAGTCTAGAAGAACTCGAACTGGCACTTTCAGGAAGGAAGACTTCTTGCCCAGGGACAAACCTCTGAACCCCACACTCCGTCCTCCCCAATTCAGCTCACCTGAGCACATGGATCAGGGGAGCACTGTTGGACCGTCTCAGGGTGCCCCCCTCAGATGTGTCAGCCTCAAAATCCAGCTCCATTTTCTCCTGAGCCATTCGGAGACTTGCTAGCCAACACAGCAGGCAGTGCTCTCAGCTCTCAGCTCCTGGTGCTTTGCTATGGACTCACTGCAGGACTGAGCTGCTGGGGACTGGCAGCTAGGGGCGGGGGCTAATGGGCGGAGGCTTGGGCGCGAGGGCGGAGAAAAGTAGGAGAGGAGGATGCAGATGAGGAAGGATGTGGGGGGCGGGCGGGGGAGGATGTAGAGCTGGTGTTGGGAGGGTGACAGGATGAAAAAGGGGATGGAGGAAAGACAAAGGTGGGAGAAAGAAAAAGAGGCACAGGGGTTAATAAAGGATAGATGGAAATGCTGGGACTAACACTAATGGAAGAAGATAGAAGTGGGAAAGGAGGACAAAGGTCAGGGTAAAGGGGCACAGGGATGGGAAAGGAGGAGGACTGAGAATATGGAAGGGGAAAGCACAGAAAGAGAAGAAAGGGGAGGAAACTAGGCGATGGCAGAACTCATGCTGTCATTTTTCCCGCCTAGGACCACAAGCACGGGTCGGCTACATTTACAGTGGCTGCCTTTGCAGCGCTAGCAATGAGGACTTGACAGCTGGCCAGGCGGCCTCGGCTGCTCCACCTCCACATGCTCAGGGTGTCTGTCCTATCCGCCATGCTCTGGGCCCGGGTCCCCGGGGCCCCTCAGCGAAGGGATGGCGTTTTTCACTCCCTGGTCCCTGCTCGCCTGCGGGACTCAGAAAAGGGATCGGCCCTCTGCGCCACCGCGGCGCTGTTTCTATCTCTTATTGGCTCTAATGACCCGTGGGACCCTCTGGAGCTCAAATTGATTTCTATAACCTGCTGCCTCTTTTGCCTCCCACGCTTCAGAAATGGGAGCCTCCGAGGGGCCAGCTCTTCCGCATCTTGTCGCTCATTGGGCACTGCGCATGCGCCTTACAGCTGCTCCAATGGGCCTGCGGCCAAGGCGCAGGCGTAATAGCCCCTCTACACAACCCGCCTTCAAAGGGGAGGGGCGTTTCCAGGGGGGACCAAAATCTTCCTGCGTGGCATTGGTCCGGGAACCCTGGCGCCGTATTTCGAAAAGAGCCAATAGTTTGGAGACTGAAGCTTCAGTTTTTAGTAGTTTGAACTAATATTCAAGTGAAAGCGATTTTCACGTTATTTCATCCAAATCTGTACTCTGACCTCTGTGATCCACAGTCATTTTAATTTTTTTTTTATGTGAAGGTCTGTGTGTGGGTATGTGCGTGTGCGTGGCTGCGTGCATTCCCATGGAGGTCAGAGAGGTCATTGGATTGCCTGGAGTGGCAGTTGAAGGTCGTTGTGAGCTGCTTAACATGGGTACTGGGATTCGAACTCGAGCCCCCTGCAACAGCAACAAACACCCTTAACCTCTGAGCCATCTCTTCAGTCCCCCTTATTTATTAAATTCCTCGATTTTGCTTGTTTGTTTTTTTTGGTTTTATCTATCAAGATTTGATTTTTTTTCCCAGATCATCTGTTTCAGCTCCATTAGACAAAAATAAAAGATTTGTTTTCTTTCCAAAGCTTATGGAGATTTCTAGCAATCGATATGATGCATGTGACAGCTGAAGTTAATTTTAAAAACACATACATGGCACTTACTACATGTGAGGAAGTATTATAACAACTGAGAAAATATGAAATCATCTCGTCTTAACCACTTGAATATCCCTTCCGAGATGCTACATCTTTTCAATCATCCAAAGTTACAAAGTATAGGAAATATAATAGTTACGAAAGTGGTTTGAAAATTAGCAAAACAGGACTAGAGAGATGGCTAGAGAGTGGTTGAGAGCTCTTGTTGCTCTTCCAGAAGACCTGAGTTGAGGTCTCAGCATCCATCTCAAGCAGCTTCTTAAGCTCCTCCTATAAGTGGTTAAGAGCATTTGCTGTTCTTGCAAAGAACAGGAGTTCAGTTTCCACCATCCAAGTCTGGTGGCTCACAGCCACCTTGAATTTCGGCTCAAAGGGGTCCAATGTTCTATTTTAGCATGTGTGCGTGTGCACGCGTGCGCGCACACACACACACAAATAAAATACATACTTTTTTTCTATCTAGCAAAAATAATTTCCTTCTCTCTTCAGTTGGGTTGCTCTATATTAAAGGTACCTTACACAATTGTCATTTTACACCTCAACATTTATGCTTTCTAATTATAAAATATGAATTTATTATATATTTGTTTGGTGTATATTATGCTATAGCCCACATCTGAGGCTAAGAAGACAACTGGAAGAAGCCAATCTACTCTTTTCACCATGTGAGTCCCAGGGGTTAAACTCAAGTTGTCAGGTTTCTCAGCAAGCTCCCTTATCCTCATGATCCATCTTGCTGGCCTTATTGTGAAGATGTACAAAGAACTTTTGGATAGTCTCTTTATTATTTTCTTGGAAAAGTTATTTAATAGTGTTTACTCTTTTATCAAGCTTATTGAAAATTTAAAGACATTAGACAAATTAAATTTATCAGAGTTTATTTAACCAAAGAAATGACTCACAGTTGTCTAAAACTCTGAACTAGGAAAGGTTCAGAAAGCCCCTCACAACAACCATTTCCTTCGATCTGCACTAAAATCATGATCTCAGTAGTAGGGGCCAAGGTGGGAAGATTGTGAGTTACACAGAAAAAATCCGAAACTTTCTTAAATAAAACAACATAATCAAACAAAGATAAACTCTCTAACACTGCATGCTATTACCATTGCTCCTTGCTAGTCTCTAAAACTTGATGGTAAGATTCTATTGCTGAAGATGCCAGGTAATAGTATCCTAGAACATAGAGACAATTTTGTATATATTTTTATCTCAAAGTCTCAACATGCCCATTCCTCTTGCTAAATAAATAAATAAATAAATAAATAAATAAATAAATAGTTTTCTTCCCAATACTTACCAAGACATCTTTGTTGATCATATTTACTATATGATAACAAATAAAACAACTGTTAAAATGATCTCTGAACGTGTATGGCCTTTAGTAGAATGCCTGACTTTTAAGAGCTTAACAATTTAGAAAAATTTTATGTGTGAGAAAAGGGGTGCTATTTTGGACATCATTTCGAGATTTACTTGTTTTTTTAAGTTTTATTTGTTTTACAATTATTTATTTTGTGTTGTCTTTCTGTGATCGGATACATGCTATAGAGCACACATGGAGGTCAAGAAACAACTTGTGGGAGTTGGCACACTTCTTTTACCACGTAGGTTCTATGGATTGAAATAAGTTTGGCAGTGCCTTTACTCACTGAGCCATCTTGCAAGCCCATTTTCAGGTTTTATTTATTATTGTTTGAGAATTTCATGCATTAAATGGGTAGCGTCTCAGGGTGACATCCCTGAAGAAAACTGACTCTCATTCTCCCAACTGTTGTGTTCAACAAATATTTTTGTGGTAGTCATCCACAGCCTTGTCTCTTATTTCCACTTCCTCTTCTGAGAGAATCCCTGAACTTTTGGAGACAAAATTGTGATATAAATGTCCCATTTAGGGCTGAACACTGCAATCTCTAATTTTCTGTTCATTGTCCAATTGTGGGTCTCTGGAAGCCATCATCTGCTGCTAGAAAAATCCTCTGATGAGAGTTTAGAGATGAACGTATCTCTACTGATATAAAGCCTTTAAAACTTGGCAGCATAATAGCAATAGCTTCTCCACTAGGGCCTATGACCTAGCTCTTCTGTTAATGGTGCCAGGCATGAATTTTGTCTTTTGGAGTAGGCCTTAAATAGAATCAGAAAGTTTTTGGTTACTGTCTTAGTTTTCTATTGCTGTGAAAAAAAAAATACTTTGACCAAGGCAACTTGTAAGAGAATGTATTTAATTGGGATCACAGTCCCAAAGAGTTAGAGCCCATGATGGTGGAGTAAAGACATAGTTGCTAATAGACTAATGGACTCATTTTCTTGGTGGAGGAGATTTCAAGACAGCTCAATATTTACTCTGTCATGTGGTTATTAGTAATCGTTCATATGCTGGTCTACAATGAAAGAGAGAGCAAGTCAGAGAAGGGGAATACAAAAGCTACAGCTTGAAGAGAAAAAGAGTACTGGGAAATTTGATGTTGGAGCTAATGCCTCTGCTCAAAGAGATAAGGAGATCAAACTGAGGCCTGATCTGTATTGAGATAAAGTGAGAAGTGGCCTCAGGGCATGATCCCACCAGATGATCTCAAAACTTATGAAAAGAGAAGGCCTGAGAATTTTTCTGTTTCTAAAAAGCAACAACAAACCAAAGCTGTGATTCAAGGGATTCAGGGTTCACCTTGGCAGTGTTGGCCACATGCTTCTGACCTTAGAGTCATAACAGATACATGAGTAAAGGGATTATTTGGAATCATCTTTCACAGTTTAGGAGGACTTCTGAGGTCAGGCAGATGGCAGGGACGTCTTTGCATGGAGACCTTTAAGGGCCATTGCAAAAAACTATAAAGTAAAGTATGGAATATGTTGGAGACTCCAAGATGTTGTAGATGCCAGAAGCCATAGGATGTCTGCCAAGGAGAGCTCCATATAAGAAGTTGAATCAGCCCAAGATAGAAAAGTATGTTGCAGTCAGCAAAGCCAGAAGGATTTGCTGCCTTCAATCTTGCTTTAGTTCAGTATTTTCTCACTATGGTCCCAATTCCCTCCTTTTAGGACGGTAATGTGCCATTCTGTGCCATTGTATGTTAAAAGTATGTAATCTGCTTTTTATTGTATAGGGGTTACAATTAAGAGATTGCCTTGAGTTTCAGAGAGACTTTGAACTTTAGATTATTGAACAGTATTGAGACTGAAAGACTAGTGGGACTTTTGAAGTTAGACTAAATGCATTTTGAATTAAGATATGGCCATAAGCCAATGAAGGACGGGAGGTGGAGTGTGGTGGTTTGAATGAGAATGATTTTGACTTTTCAAAATTCCCAGTGTGCTCTCTGTCTCTTTCTTTCAGATCAGGATGTGAGCTCACAGCTCTTCCTGTTGCCACGTTTGTGTTCCACCACCATGAATACTAATGCTCTGAAACTATAAGCCCAATTAAATGCTTTCTTTTAAAAGTTGTCTAAATCGTAGTGTTTGGGCCAAACAATAGTAAAGTAACTAAGACAGTGAAAGTCTTTTGAAGACTCAAAGCCTTCCCCAAGTGACACACCATCACCTTGTAATCCTTCCAAGATACTTCCACGAACTAAAGGCCAAGTATTCAACATATGAGCCCATGAAGACTATTCTCATTCAGACTGCACAGGTACAATTTCTGTTGTACCAGTGAGCAAAACTTTCCAGGCTGAACATTACTTTAGTTCACAAGGTTCCCCATTAGGTAGAAATATTGATTATCTTTCTCCCCCAGTAATGTTCATAGCACCTTCCAATACCATGAAAGCTAGTACCAGATCAATTGTCCCATGTTATTTGATTCTAGTATGTAGTGTTTTCAAAATTAGGATCGTACCATCAAGTTCAGGAGAGTAACTAGGAGCAATGGCAATAGTTTATAATGTTTGAGATTTATTTGTGTGTGTGTGAATGTGTTCGTGTGCTTGAGAAGGCCAGAGATATCTGTTGCCTCAGGGCTCAAGTTACAGATAGTTGTGACCAGCCTGATGTGACTGTTGGGAACTGAAGTAGGAGCAGTGCACGCTTTTAATGATTGACACTTCTCTCTAGTCCCCATGTCCAGTTTTATTCATATCATCGGTGTCTACCTAGTTTTTGTTTCCTTTCATATCAATCTTTTAAGAGGTATGGGTTATCTGTGGTTTGTGACCAGGATTTTACTTCTCTTTGGCTTACTCTTGTGGGACCTAAAGGTTGAAATGTTACTTTAAGGTTGCCATGACAACCCATCAAATAAAGAGCTGGCTATGACACGTCTGTGGGGCAACTTTATCAGTTAAGGCCACTGGCACCTGGGCAGCAGACTGGGATATACGAAGAAAAAGATAGTATAAGTTTTAAAGTAAAGATCCAAACAAGCCATTGATCTAAGACCATGGCCTGTTGTAGAAGAGAAACCACTGAGGGTAAGGATACTAATGTATATGTAGAGATATAAAGATGTAAGACTAATCTCTTTAAATACTATGTTGGCCATAATAGGGTACTATATTTCTCTGGCTTTATAGTACTTGATCCTTTTGATAGTCTCAACTGTGGATGTACTGGGTCCTGTCTATTATATCTTTTCAGGTTTTCAGTTTCTAATGTGAAAATCTTCTCTTGAGAAAGAGAATTCCTACCTTTGAGTAATAGAATTAATGTTATCTCATATAGTCATTTCCTGTTTCTGTGTCATCCCTTTCTGTTTAAGTCTAATGTTTTTATTATTTGAGAATTTAATGCTTATATACAGTGTACTTTTATTATTCTCACACCTCACCCCTCCCCCAACTCTTCCCAGGTCTGCCACACCTCCTCAACTCCTCCCTCAACTTCACACTCTGCCTCCACAGAGTATATACGGACTCCACAGAGTCCATTTTGTACTATCCCTATTCATATAGGTGTGGGGCCGACCACTGAAGTATGGTCAATCTACTAGGGATCACACTGCTAAAGACAATGGACTCTCCCTCAGCCAGCAGCCACCAACTGTCAGT
>JADRCH010007490.1:155840-212365 GCA_019843965.1 Rhynchomys soricoides | reverse complement strand
AGCCACCAACTGTCAGTAGCTCTTCAGTTAGGGGTAGGTGATTGTTACCTCCTCCCTCCTTCCTGCTGGAATGTTGACTGGCTTGATCTTTAGGCAGGCAATCAATCACAGCTGCTGTGATCTCAAAAGTGTGTTAATCCTGTCCTGTCCTGTAAACACTTTCACTCAAGCCCTTCCTAGGTGCTGGCACAACCTTTCCTACACCTCTTTCCCAATTTTCTCTGAGACTTGGATTGAGGGGTGTAATAGAGATGTCCCATTTGTGGCTGATCTTTCCATTTGGATCAGTTGCAAGTTTCCTCATTAATTGTTGTTCATTGTGTACAAAGAAGCTTCTCTAATGAGAATAGAGAGCACTAATTTCCATATTAAGATACCACCATATTTAGAAGGTAGTATGATACTATGTTTATTTAATAAAATACAGTACGTTCTCCCCTGGCATCTGTGAGCTCCACAACCATAGGTTCTCTTGGTCAGAATTACAATACTAGGATGAATTTCCTCTTGTAGAATGGGCCTTAAATCCAACCAGAAAGGAATAGGTTATACCCACAACATTCATGCTACTATTGTACCCATGAGCATATCTTGACAGACCAAACATTAGTGTGGGTCACAGCATTCACAGGTAGGTAAGAGTGTTCATGACTTGTTTTTTAACCTTAGCAACCTATATAGAACTTTCTAGTACTATGAAGCCTACTAGTGGGACTATGAAGCTTCCGATCTGGATCAGTTTGATTCTTTCATGTACTGTGACAGACAGAAAGGTGTGGTATCTTCATCAATAGGGTCTTGACATCAGGTTCTGGTAGGAAAGTGGAAGCAATGTATGCAACCCTTTTTCTAGAAACTCAGTCCCTGGTTCTCTTTCCTTGTCATTGCATTAGTTCTTACTATTACTGCATTTAGACATTTAAAACCTCTCTGAAATGCAAAGGTATATGAAATCTTGTCTATTTATTCAAAATGCAGTCATTAAAACAAATTAACTCCAAGAATATTAATATATGACATGAAAATTAAGATGGAAGCAGGAACTTTTGTTCACATGTGTATTCCATAGTTTGGTTACACAGTTTTATCTTGACCTGTTCTTCTGTCTTTAAGCACCACCCTTTTCTTGTATTATCTCATTACTCAACTTTAATAACCATTTTTTTTTTTTACAAACTTTCCAAATACTCAGGGAATTTTCACAATGCCTTTCAGATCATGAGTGGTAAACTGGATTTTACTGGTACCAAGTCATGTATCATTAATCTTTTGGGAGTTGTATGAATTGTAAAAAGTAGTAGTGTATATATGTTGCAAGACAACTATGAAGTATAGATTATTTAAATGTTCATGTATTCATATAGCAATTTAATAAATATATAGTGAATGTTTGTTTGTACAGAAATCGTGGTCAGGCAAATATTCCGAGGTGCCTCATCTATGTTTTTACCAGAGAGGCAGGGGAATCTTGTCTTTGCTACGCAGTACTTGGAATTTGAATAACTTTTCTGGTCTTTGGCTTCCTCCTTTGAAATATAGGCATTGTGATGGTGCCTACCTCACAGAATTATTGTAAGCTTTAAATGTGATCACATATTTAAAGTAATTAGGAGAGTACCAGGCACATAAGTGCCCAATAAATGGTAGTTATAATTAACCTGTCTTACATCAGGAATGGGACTCCAAATCATCCTCATGTCTGGGATTTAGATAATTTAATTCTGCTGAACATAATCAAGTTTTTCTTCTTCTGTTCCCAGAATGAATGAAAACTAAGTGATTATGAGCTTACATGTCATAACTTTTCACAAACTATCTCAAGACAATTCCGTTAGTTTAAGCTCACCACTGAATAGCTGAACAAGGCTGATGACTGAACCAATTGAGACATATGGAAACATTTTATAAACTCTAAGGTGATATTCAAATATTATAGCTATTTTAATTTTTTTTAAAAAATCCCATTTCACTGGGATTATTTACTGTTTGGCCAATTCTGTTTGTTTCCTAAAATGTGTAGCTTTACAATATTATTAACATGCTGAAGTTATACCTTAGCAGTGAAGCATTTTCCTAGTGTCATGTTCTAGGTTCAATTCCCAGTATTCCCTCTTTATCTACACACACACTCAAACACAAAATTGAATGCGGGTATGGTGGCTTATGCTGCAGGGCCAGCCTATGCTACAGGGTAAGTCTCAGGTAAGGTTGGGCTATAGTGTGAGACCGTGTCTCAATAACCAAACAACCTTGCCCCAATATTACTAGCATGAAATTAAGATTTTAGCACCGAATAGGCATCCTTACATGATGCTGAAAAAGTCTAAATGAGAAGTTAAGTGTTGTGAGCTATGGATGCAGTGTTAAAGCTGTGGTGGTTAAAGTGAATACAGCATCAATACTATGTAAAATGAAACGCTGATTTGGATGTATGCTGAGATTTTTGTTTTGAGAAAATAAGCTTCTCTATGTTACATCTGAAAAGCAACTGAGGACTTGGGCTAACAGCCCATTCTAACACACTGTAAATATTCATATTAGATTATTGTAAAAAAAAATAGTTATAAAAATGATGCCGTATCTGCACATTTGGTTCACTTGGGAAAGCAATTTATCAAAGTCATAGACACTTAGCATTTTGCTCTTTTTTTCTTTCTGGACTTTTGCTGTATTTTTTTAATTACAGAGGTGTAGTTTGCCATTAAGCAAGCTTGTTGATGAAAGATAACAGATCAGTCCTGGAGAAACAGAAATATAGGGCAGAAAGCAAAGTATTCTTATATAACTGATGCCTCTGAACTCTTTCCTGAAGGCCATAGTCAGCATAGGAACAGGTAAATGGCCTTTAGCATAGCACTAGGTAGAACATGGGAGACAGGAGCCATGGAAAGGCTGTTCTTAGCCTGCATATGTGCTACTCTGCTGCTCTGGTCTTGAGCCACAAAGGATGGTAACTGCTTTTGTAGTTAGTATGTATCATCTGACTGGACAAAAGACGTTGGTGGAGGCATAACTACCTTGTTTCCTCGGGACAGTTAAACTGTAGTTTTTGTTTTGACAGTTACTTGTCGCTGTGCATTAGAAAAGGGAAAATTTGCTCAGTCATTTGTATTAGTGATTTAGACCTTTTTTGGTCCAGGTGAGAACTAGGAGGTTTTAAGCTGGTTCTGCCCAGATTTATGTCCACAGGTATTAGAGACTCCAGGGTTACAAAGGTGAGTGGCTCTACTCATCTAAGGGCTTCGCCACTATTTTCTCATTCTCTCTCATTTGCTTTTCTTCCTTATAGCATCTCACCACGAAGACATGTCATATGAACAAGAGTCAGATACCCTCCAAAATTTCCAACTTGGAAGAGGCTTTATCCTCAACACTGATGTGGTACAGGAGAATATGGAAGTGGATTTTGGCCTGATACCAGCTTCCAGCACTGTAGAAGCCAGCCACTTTAGAAGATCCACCAACATCCCTTCGGTCAATGGATTTGGGTGAGCAGGGTGGATGTATCTGGGGGCAAAAAGGCGGGTGTTGGACAAAATGCCATCTAATAGAATTTCCTTGCTTCCATTTATCAAAGTCTTACAAGCATCTCCCATATTCCTGATGTCTAAAGACCCCACCTCAGCTTAGAGGAGGAGAGGGAGTGGATAGGGAAAACTGAGGGACAACGTTCACCCTAACTTGACCCATTCTTAGCTTAATACATGTCTGAACCTAAACATTCTCTTCTGATGGGTCTACATGGACCCAACTGTAGACATCAGTTGGTGTGGAACATGGTAGTCTTGTAATTTCACTTTGTTTCTTAGCTACTCCTCCGAAGAAGCTGAGCATCCCTTCACTCACGCTTCAGGATTTGTTATGACTATTGCCTTTTCATTTTCTCAGCTGACTTGTCACCTTTGTTTGACCTTCACCTCCTGCACACTGAAGATGGAAATTGTTGTCAAGCAAATAAACTTGGACTTTTAAAAATACCTAGTCTTTTTTTATAAACAAAAATTTAGGTGCTGCAGAAAGTTGACCTCTTAAAATTATACAATCTCAGTGGGTAATAATCCCCATCCCCCAAAAGAGGAAATAATTGATTCTGAAGTATATTTTACGCTCTGTGTGTGTGTGTGTGTGTGTGTGTGTGTGTGTGTATGCGAAGCACAGGTATACATGTATATATAAGCACATAAGTAACACATAGGTGGTTGGTTGTCTTAGTTATTTCCTATTTCTGGGATAAAGCACTATGACCACAGCAACTTATAAAAGAAACATTTGCTTTTGGGCATGATAAGCTTTGTAGCTTTAATGCTTACCAGATAAATTACCATTAACCCAATTTTCTATATAAACGTTATTTCACACAATAAGACTTAAGCGATAGAATTTATCTCAAATTGCACATTAATATTAAATAAAACTCTTCAATCCTGTGTACGACAAAGGAGACTACAGAAAAATAACATCTCTCTCTCTCTCTCTCTCTCTCTCTCTCTCTCTCTCTCTGTGTGTGTGTGTGTGTGTGTGTGTGTGTGTGTGTGTGTGTATGTTGGTGTTGGATATCTTCCTCTGTCTCTCTCCACCTTTCTTTTTAAACAGGGTCTCTTGCTGAACCTGGAGCTCACTATTTCACTCAGTCAAAGCTTTTGACCTCAGTATTTTTACTAATAAATGCCATACACAAAGTATAGCAGGATATTTGACTTGTTACTTTTGTTTTGAGAGTCCCAGGAATGGAACCTAGAGCCTCTAACATACTAGGTAAACTCAATACCACTGAATGATAGCCTCAGCCCAGGAACTTCTTAGAAACAGTAAGACTGTTTTTTCAGAGTTCACATTTAGGAAATTTACTTCTGTAAATAATGCTTCCAGAAAGATATACTTTTCTATACATGGAATTTGATGCGAAATTAGAAAATCACTTGGAATCCATGTGACAGTATTGAGCAGTCTGTAGATAGAACATTTCACTGGTAGATGCAGCTTGGGGCGTAGTAGGACACTAAGAATTTGAGGTGCAAGTAAAGGAATATGCTGCATATGCAACTAGAAATCTGAGATGGAGGAAGGAATTTGACTAAAGCTCAGTCCAACCCTACTTTAGACCAATTCTTCCTTCAGAGTAAGACTCTGACTCCCCCTAGCATAAAATATGCCATACACAACAAAAAGTCCTCACATAGGCAAGTCTCTGACTTCATGCATGTCAGACATGGTTCCCCTGGTGTATCAAACGCTTTGATAGCTAAGTGAGGTGGGTCATACTTGTAATCCCAGCATTTGGAAGGCTGGAGCAGAAGGATCATCATGAGTTCTTTATACTCTCAGTCTTCACTTAATTAACTTAATTTCTAATGTCAAAACTTTGGACAGAGTCGTACAGAACAGGCTGTACTTAAATTGGTGATCTCTTGCCTCCACCTCCTAAGTGTTGAGATTAAAGATATTCATCACCATACCTGGCTTCAATATATAAGGTAGTTTTTCAATACTATATTTAAGATAGCTGTTCAATACTATATTTAAAAGTAATGTTTTAAAGTAACCATTTCTCTGGCCCTTGTTTAAAAGCTTAGAAGTTTGGATAGTGGTGTGAGTCTCCAGTAAAGTGCTTGCCTAGCATGTGTGAGAAACTGGGATTGATTCCCAGCATCACACAGGCAAACAAATACACAAAGCGGCAAAGTGAGTTCAAACCAGCCTAGGCAACTCAGTGAGAAAAAGGAGGGCTGAGAACATAGCTCAATAGAGAAGATCACTTGGCTAGTATGTGTGAGGCACTGGGTTCAATCCCCGCCATCTAAGTAAAATATTTAGAATTGTGGTCAATAATATTTAAAAAAAATTAATTACTATTAATTGTACATATTTGTCGGGTACAAGATCATTCAATACATGGGTATGATATGAAATAATCAAATCAAGGTAGTTGCTATTCCTATTTCCTTAAAATGTTTAAGTTCAGATTAACACAAATAATTGCATTTTCAGACTCACTATATATTTCAATATATGTATATAATGTGTGCTGGTAAAATAAGAGTAACTAATATCCCACACTTGTAGCTACTTTGTGTCTATAGCTTCTAAGTTCCTCTCTTGTAGTTAGTTCAAAACTGCAGACTAGGTTGCTGTGAACTTTGCTCACTTCACTGTGCTATACTTGGCAAAAGGAAAACAGAGAAGCTATGTTTGTATCTAGGCTTTGTTTGGAAATTCTTCTCGTCCATGAAATCCAAAAGTCTGTAGCCAGAGTGTGGAGGGCTTCAAATGTCATCATAAAGACCTGGGTATGGCAGACGATAGCCACTGAAGATTGTGAGCTAGGGAGCAAGCTGTTCTTCAGGAAGGTGACCCTGGCAGGCTGCTAAATAGCTTGGAATAGGGAAAGAACAGAGGTGAGGAGGCCAAAGAGACTATTGTGCAGTTTGTGTATAAGGAAAAATGCTTTGAAGTGCTTTTTGGCAAAGATCCTAAAAAAGAATAAGATGGATAGAAAATAGAGTTTAGGGGGACAGCCTAAAAAACTAGCTCTTGATTGGATATGAACAGCAAGAAGAAAGTGTTGGGGTTTTTGTTTTTGAGAGAGAGAAAGAGAGAGAGAGACAGACAGAGAGAGACAGACAGAGAGACAGAGACAGAGAGACAGAGAGAGACAGACAGACAGACACAGAGACTAAGACAGAGAAAGTTTCATGTAACCTCAAACTCCCTGTGTAGCTGAGACTGGCATTGGATTCCTGAGTCCCCTGCCTTTACTTCCCGAGTGCTGGGATTACAGGCATGTACTGCCAGTCCTGGGTAAAGACAATTTATTATAGTCCATGGAGAAACCTGGATAAACAGTACATAAGAACCATCTGTATTCTTTTGTGACTTCTTTGGAGTTAAACTGAAAAGCTATAATAAAAAAGAAACATAAAAAGTAAAAGATGACTTCTGGGTGACAAGGTCAAATAGGATCAAGGCCATCTGTGAAGGCAACAGTCAAGCTGGGAACATAGGCTCCATTTTCAATGGACAGTAGTTGGCTGCTCAACTTGTCTGCTCTTGTTTGCAGTGTGGGAATGTGGCCCAGGGTTGAACAAACTTGCAAATTTTCTATTGAAGCCAGAAATATTGAGTCTGGATTTTTTTCATGTGAAATCTTTTACAGTACACAATGAATCAAAACCATTTTAATACCCTAGGGCAAAGTTTACCTGCAGACAATGGCAGACCCTGTGAGCCCTGCTATTGGTTATGGCTCTTTTTGTAACAATTGAGACATTAAGAGAGAATTTGTGCTTGTACACTGCAGCTCTGATCATAAAATTAAATCAGTTACAGGTTTACACACACACACACACACACACACACACATGCAAATGGTGTATTTCCAAGGTTACAGTAAATTATGCTTATTCTCAGGAGAGCAATTAGAGATAAAATGGAGTCTCTGAGAAATTCTTACCTTACAAGGAAAATTGTTTAAGCTTAGCTGAGTAAATCTCTCTTCTCTCTCTCTCTCTCTCTCTCTCTCTCTCTCTCTCTCTCTCTCTCTCTCTTTCTCTCCCTCTCTCCCTCTGCCTGTGTGAAAACATCTGCACAGATATATCCATTAAGAAATCATTTACATCCATAGTATTCATAGTGTTCCTCTTTAACTATAATGTATATTTGTTTTAAAAGTTGGTAATGGATATATACCAAAATGTTTTCTTTTTCCTTAGTGATAATTCACAGGGATTCCAAGTTGACCCCATGGGAATGAGAAGGAACAGCTCACCATTTCTGAATCAGCATGGTTTGGTAAGGAACTGCTTATCAATGGCATCCCTATGTAAGACACACCTCTTGGTCTTCAGTGGTGGCTCTCAGACTTGAGTGTAGAATATGGAAGGCTTGTTCAAATGCAGCTAGGTCTCCGCCTGCAGAGTTTGTGCCTTACAACAACTAGAATGAAGCCTGAGAATGTACTAGAATGTTCTAGAAAGTTTTGGCTTTGAGAAACAACTTCTTTAAGCATTACTAAGGGAAAGCAAACACATTCAATACACTTACAATTATTTTTCTGCAGCTGCAACTGAATTAGCTATAAAGACAACTAGTTTCCATCTCAGACTCTCTCAAAAGTAGTTTTTAGTCCTTTTTAGTTCAACTTTTCTCTCTCATTCATCTGAGATTGTAGTTAAAAATTCCAATTTGTGGTGTTACCATATGATCTCTAAATTATAACTCCTTTTCTGCTAATTAAAGCTAGGAAAATAGAAAACATTCTTATAGGTCAGTAAGTCAAAAGAATAAATGATTCATCATATAAAATTTTTTTAGATGATGTAAATTGTTGCTCACACAACATTCAATGAGCTATTTTAGGGAGGCAATGAACCATTCAGTGCATTCACCCTGTGTTTGAATCACCACCTCTCTAGTTTCAACAAGTGCATATCTTTGTCTTACTGATGGAATGGTGGGCGGTCTTTTAGTTTTCCACTGTGGACTAATCTATGAAGGGCCTTTGTCATGCTAAGGAAGTTCCTGGCTACTCCTACCTGTTTGAATTGTACTTTTTCTACATCATTTGAAATAATTGTGTGTTCTTCCCCTTTGTGCTATTAATAGGGTGTCTTATGCAGATTTCCTTATGTTGAATCACCTTGAGATTCCTGGGATAAATCATCTGGCATTAGTCTACAGTTTTCTTGTGATAAATTCTGCTAGCTTGGGTAGCTCAGTAATGCTAGCTTCATAAAACATTGGGAAGCTATTGATTCTTCTTTGCTTTTCCTAGACCCCTAATATCCCTTCCCTCCCTCTTACCGCTTCTTCCCTTCCGTCCACATATGCCTTCCTCCCTTACCTCCTCTTCCTTGCTCTTTTGATCTTCCCTCCTCTCTCCTACCCCTCTTCTTCTCCCTTCACTCCTCCTTTCCTCCCCCCTCTTCCACTTTCTACACCCTCCTATTCCCTCCTCACTTCCTCTCCCTGTTACTTTCCTTCCTGGTCCCCACTCTCCACCCTCCTCTCCTCCCCGTGCCCATCTACTCTCCTTCCTCTGCCCTTCCCTCCCTTCCTGCTTTCTTTCCTGTCTACTTCCCCAGTGGCCTGATCTCTAGAGTCTGGCATCCTGCATTCCGTCCCTAGGACTGAGGAAGGAAGGACAGAACTGATTCCTGAAAATTTTTCTTTAACCTTAAGATTCATGTGCAATGGGATACATATACCCACAAATGTATATAAATAACAAATTAATAAGTAACCATTGAAGAAATAGAGGCCATAAATTTGAAAGAGATACAGGAGTACATGGGCAAGGTTGGAGGGGAAAAGGTAAAGAGAAAAACAATGCAATTATATTTTAATTTTCAAAAATAAAATATTTGAAAATCTAGGATAAAAGAAAATAGCATATCTGGTGCGCTAGAAGTAAAATATGTGGAGACAAGAGTGTATGTACAGATTTGGAAAGAATACATTGTAGCTAGAATGGATGAAAGTGGGAAGACATGTGGGAACCAGTAGACTAGAATAAGATCGTATAGATTGAGGTGTGGTAGCACATGCCTGTAATTCCAGTCTGTGGGACACTAAAGTAGGAAGATTGGGAGTTTAAGGCCAGACTGGGCTCTATAGCAAGACCAAGCTGAGTTATACTGTAAGATTTTGTCTTTTTTTATTTTTTATTGGATATTTTATGTATTTACATTTCAAATGTTATCCCCTTTCCCAGTTTCCCCTTCAGAAGTCCCTCTCTCATCCCCCATCCCCCTGCTTCTAAAAGATGCTCCCCTCCCACTCACCCACTCCCACCTCACTACCCTGGCATTCCCCTACACTGGGGCATCGAGAGCCTTCACAGGACCAAAGGCTTCTCTTCCTATTGATGCCAGACAAAGCCATCCTCTGCTACATATGTGGCTGGAGCCATGAGTCCCTCCATGTGTACTTCTAGGTTGGTGGCTTAGTCCCTGGGAGCTCTGGGGGGGTCTGGTTGGTTGATATTGTTGTTCTTCCTATGGGGTTGCAAACCATTTTAGCTCCTTCAGTCCTTTCTCTAACTCCTCCACTGGGGACACTGTGCTTAGTCCAATGGTTGGCTGTGAGCATTCACCTCTGTATTTGTCAGGCTCTTACAGAGCCTCTCAGGAGACAGCTGTAACAAGCTCCTGTCAGCAAGCATTTCTTGGCATCTGCAATAGTGTCTGGGTTTGGTGTCTGTATATGGGATGGATCCCCAGATGGGGTGGTCTCTGGATGGCCTTTCCTTCAGTCTCTGCTCCATATTTTGTCTCTGTATTTCCTCCTGTGAATGTTTTGTTCCCCCTTCTAAGAAGGACTGAAGCACCCACATTTTGGTCTTCCTTCTTCTAAGATTTTGTCTTAATACACACACACACACACACACACACACACACACACACACACATGCACACGCACAAGGACACCCCTAACCAACAAAACAACACAGGACCTTTTTGTTGCATTCTACTCTAAAGATTCTATATCTTATGCTCAATGATAAGTCATTGAAGAGTTCTAGGCAGAGGTTGCTATGAACAAATTTGCAGGTAAAAACAATCACCCTGGGGGCTGGGTGGTGGTGGTGATGGTGGTGGTGCATGCCTTTAATTCCTGCAGTCTGGAGGCAGAGCCTGGTGGATCTCTGAATTCCTGGCAGGCCTGGTCTACAGAGTAAATTCCCTGATATCTAGGACTCCAAAGTTAAACTCTGTTTCAAAACAACAAATAAATAAACAAACAAAAATATTCTCCTGGGGTCTGGGGAGATGGCTTGGAGGTTAAGAGCACTTGTTGCTCTTTCAGAGGACCTGGAGTCCCTAGAACCTATGTTACGTTCCCAATACAACTCCTGTTCTTGGGGGGTCTAGAATCTTCTTCTGGTCTCAAATGGGAAACTATACTGATATGCACAAACACACACACACACACACACACACACACACACACCCCTAAAACTAAACCTTCATGGGCTGGAGGTATAAAGTGCTAGCCCAGTATGTACAAAGCCCTCGGTTTGATCCTCAGCACCCTATAAACTGGGTATCATGATTCATACCTGGAATCCCAAAGCTTGGAAAGTGAAGCAGAAAGATCATAAATTCTAAGTCATCCTCAGTTACATGCTCAGCAAGTTCAATGCCAATGCAGACTGCATGAGATTCTATCTAAAAAATAAGGAACATATTTTTAAAAGAATTTAAATTACCTTGCCTTTAGAGTCAAGGGTAGATTAGAAGAAGGCAAAGGGAGATGCAATCATATCTTGCATCTTCAATGGGAAGGAACAACTATAATAACTATGGCAAACTAGCTGATGATAGGGTTAGAGAGATGGCTCAGTGGTGACGAGGACTTGCTGTCTGACAGAGGTTCTGGGTTTTAGTTAAAAAACTAATTTCATTGCAGAAAAGTGTGATATACAATGAAGCCAGATTGGTTTCTGGTGAAGAAGAATGAAAAGTAAGAACAGGAATAACGCTGACTGGGCAGTGGTGGCGCACGCCTTTAATCCCAGCACTTGGGAGGCAGAGACAGGCGGATTTCTGAGTTCAAGGCCAGCCTGGTCTACAGAGTGAGTTCCCAGACAACCAGGGCCACGCAGAGAAACCCTGTCTCAAAAAAACCAAACCAACCAACCAACCAAACAAATAACACTGTGCACATAAACTGAGTTCAGCCATTTGGAGTCAAATTACCTTTCCTATGCCTTAATTGCATCATCTGGAAGATGAGAATGTGATAACCTGGACATTATAGGCTTTTTTTTTTTTTTTGATAATTACATCTATCATAATAAAGCATTTAGCATAGCACTTGCATATATTGAATGGTCCATAAATATTAGATGGGGTATGTGTGTATGTGTGTGTGTGTGTGTGTGTGTGTTTACAAGGCTGCATGTGTAGGTGCATGTGCGAGTGTGCATGCATAATTGGGGACAGCAGAGTTTGGTATCAGTTGCCTTCCTCAATCTTTCTTCACCTTATTTATTTGAGACATGGTCTCTCACTGAACCTGGAGTTCACCAAATCAGTTAGAATGGCTGACCAACAGGTTGCAGGGATCTCCCTGTCTCTGTCTTCCCAACACTGGGATCATACCTGGATTTTATGTACATGCTAGGGATCTGGACTTGGGTCCTCATGCTTGCATAGAAAACACTATGAATTGATCCATCTTTTCAGTCCCAAGATGTTTTTAGTACTGGCAGTATGTGTAAACAGTAACGATGTGATGTGCTCAACATTTTAATGCAAATTCATAGGAATTATAGATTCTTAATTTACATTAGGTTCAGTTTAATACAATGTGTATTTAAAATAAGCTATCTTATATAATGGGTCCTTTTTGCAAAGAATTAAAGTCATCTAACTTATTTAATGATGGGGATTTCAAGGCTGAAATTGATTTAGCTTGCTATGATAATACAAGGCATATGTTTTTATTGTGTCAACATATCAATTCATTATTAGTATAAGACGTATGTAAGTATATGTTTAATTAGTACAGAAATGCTAAGTTATCTAAGAGAATGACATGATGAATTACAGCGCTCTAAGCAGAAACAGCAAAATCGAATTAGAAGAGGCTTAGAATATAAGATGTCAGATGGTAGAAGAGGTTCCAGGATTGGTTAATTCAATCGTTCAGTGATGTCATTAGAGACCCAAATTCCTTCCATGTCTGCACTCTCCCTTCTTCAGTAGCCTCACTAACAATCTGTCTCTAGCAATTAGACCCTGGTTCAAGATATGTATATAACATGATCATATATGTGTTTATCAAACTGTCATTAGTAGCTATCTCTGGAACATACCATCATAGGACAAATTTAACTTCTATTTTCTACATTTCTACAGTATTTAAATATTTTCATCAAAGCATGAACAATAGTTTGTATTATCTGCCTCTTCCCAGACTCTCACAACCCTAGTCTTTCCATCTTCGTGGATTCACATTATGTAGTCTAAGATGGCTTCCAACTTGTGATCCTTCTGCCTCTGCCTCACTAATTTTTATGTCCTCAGATAAAACATACTACGTGACTAGACATTTTTGTAGAGACCTTCAAACATTGGTCATAGACTTAAAATCTCCTGGTTTCACAGTATAACAAACCCTTTGTGAAATGACTTAAAGAGTATGATTTTTTAACCATTCCATCTATTTTTCCTTTTTCCCATTTCTTTCTTTCTTTTTTTAAAAAAAGAAGACAAGATTTAGTTGTGTGGCCTAGGCTGTCTTTAAACTTGAGATCTTCTGCCAAGTGTTGGAGTTGCAGGCTTGTGCTACAACAGAGGGCCCAAACATTTTAACTATAGTTAGGTCCCTAATGCCTATCCGATCATCAGCTTTGCATATTGGTGGCCACAAGCTCCAAATCAGTTCGTGCTTCCCTAGTAGCAAGTGCACCATCTCCTTTCTAGCACCATTCTTTGCTCTGTCTATCCAGCTCACATCACTTCCTGAAAAGGACTAATATAAGCTGCCTTGCGTCATCATTTCTAGAACCAGGCAGAGTGATCTTAAGCATAGCCCACAACCCTTCCTTCAGGATTATCTAAGCATTTTATCTGTAGCAACTGTAATAGGAAATAGGTTAAAAATAGTGAAACTGAAATATTTTAAAATGAATTGTTTTAAACATCCATCCACATTAGTTTTTGTTCGCCATCTAGCACTGTTATTTCTATGTATAGGATGAATTCAAACTCACGACCCTTCCTCAACCGCTAGAGTGCTGGGATTCATAGGCCACCATATCCAGCTGTGCTTGTCGGGAAAACAAATCCAGACTTCCTTATTTCTCCAGTGAAATATACTCCTTGGGAATTAGTTTTAGCTATCACACACTTCAGTCCCTTCCCCCTCAACTTCCCTTAAACATTCATAAGCATGCACATACTCTGCCCTCATGACATCAGTTCTTGGTACTGGTACTCTTGCTTCCTTCCAAGGAATTTTGTCCTCCTAGACTAGGAGAAAAAGACACTGAGAATTTATGCAAAAGGCATTCAGGAAGTTTATCAATATCTCAGAAGATGACTTTACTACTGAGGATTGAACTTAGAGCCCTGCGCATGCTAAGCAAGCCTTCTTACCTTTGAGCTTTAAAACAACCTAGTTCTGTTTGACTTCAATATCTTGTTCCACATAAGAAAAAACAAAGCACTTACCTTGCCAGCATCACCAGCAGTACTTTACTTTGGGGAAAATTTGCTTCCAGAGTTCTTGCTTTCTCTGGTTTTCCACAGTGGTATTACTGAAAGAAGCTGCCGATCAAATATTTGAGCTACATGCATCCAACTTAAAAGTCTTCCAGTGTCCACTGGCCTGACCCCCAATACTCCTGGAGACTGACCCACCAACCAAAGAATACACATGGAGGGACCCATGGTGCTGGCCACATATGTGGCAGAGGAGGGCCTTGTTGGCCATCAGGGGGAGGAGAGGCCCTTGGGCCTGAGGGTGTTAGATGCCCCAGTGTAGGGAAATGCTAGGGAGGGAAGACAGGAGTGGGTGTGTGGGTGGGGGAGCACCCTCATAGAGGCAGGGGAGGGCGATAGGATAGGGAGTTTCTGAAGGGGGGACCTGGAAATGGGAAAACATTTAAAATGTAAATAAAGTAAATAAATATCCAAAAAATAAAAAAAAAAACAAGGAGAAAATACCAAACAAACAAACAAAAAATGTCTTCCAGTGGCTTATGGTTCTATAAGTCTGTCCACTTTAGTCCCACTCAACACAGTGGGATTCATTTCAGTTGTACTGTCCTCTCATGATTTCCTGGACAACATTTTCCAATAGGAAATTTCGGATCTTTGTCTCAAACTAAATTGTCTATTCACCACCTATTTGGTATCAATTAAAAATATCTTTGAAAAAATTTGCTTAATGAATTTAGAACAATTTGCCACCTCTCTCACTCACTCATGCTCACTAACATGTAATGAAAACTCGACTATGCAAAGTTTTCTAAATAGAAAATATGTATATATTTTAGTTCATGATACCATGACTTTTCAATTAGATTATAAACATCATAAACATTAGTGTTTCATACTATATATTGTGAACTATCTAATAATTTGAATTATGAAAATGTGAGTGTTTGTAAGCTTTCTGTAAAATAGAATGGTCTTGGGCATCAAGAAACTAGCAAATGAGCCACTAAGATGGCTCAGGAAATAAAACCAGGCTTAACAATGCATGCTTGTAATCTCAGCACTCAGAAAGTAGAAGGTAGATCTCTGCGAGTTCAAGGCCAGCCTGATCCCTTTAGTAAGTTTCAGTCTAGCTATGGCTACATAGTGAGACTCTATCTCCAAAAATCTGTCACTGTCTCTCTGTCTGTGCCTCTCTGTATGTCTCTTTGTCTCTGTGTGTCCCTCTGTCTCTCTTCCTCTGTCTGTCTTGCCTTTTCTTACACACACATACTAACAGTGTTATTGAAACATTAGGCCCAAAACATGGCTAGAGAAGGCTGGTCCTTTAGCTAGAAACTAAAGCATGCTCAGAGATGAATATCTGCTCATCTTCATCCCAAAGCTAATAAAGAGTGCTGCTGGATATAACCTGCTACTTGCTCCAGTCCTGTATTTACTGGAGTCAATCATTTTTCTGTGCTTAAAAATTTGAGTGTCGCTTATAAAACTCTCCATCAATTTAAACTCTTTTGGCATCAGTACCTCGTCTTCTTTCCATCCCTTCCTGGATACACAACAAGTTAATATCCTTGCCTAAAATGTAGCAAACATTTTCACTTTTCTGTGGCATATGCTACCAAGCTCGTCACTCTACAAGGTCCAACTCAAATCAAATGCTCCCTTAAGCCTTTCTCCCTGTCTCCTACTCCTCTGCATGTCCACTCGCCTTTGTGGTGCTGTTTTTATCCCATTCTGCATTCCTTCATTTTGACATTTACTTCTTGTCTTTTTGTTGTTGTTGTTCTTTTTTGTGTGCGTAAATGTTTTTTGATGTGTGTGTTGTTTAAACATTTACTTTACTTTTTAAGTGTGTGTGTGTGTGTGTGTGTGTGTGTGTGTGTAAATACCCATGGGATTCAGAAAACAGGGTTGAATCCCCTGGATCTGAGTTGTGAACCACATATCCTGGGTGCTGGAAACTGAACTCTTCAGAGTTCTACTGTGTGTTCTGGGTTATCCTGAAACAACAACTCCTCCTCCTCCTCCTCCTCCTCCTCCTCCTCCTCCTCCTCCTCCTCTTCCTCCTCCTCTCCCAGCATTTGCTTCCATCGTTGGTTTCCTAAAGGAATCATAAGGTTAAGATCTATAGCTTATTAGCTGCTGTTTTAAGCTCTTCTCTTTCCTTCTGATAAGAAACACAACTCCTTAAATATAATAAAGGTGTGACAAATACTAAAATGTATGCGTTAGTCACACTTTACAGCACTATGAGCACTATGGTGAAACAGTGATGCTAATCTTCACATGTAATTTCTGTGGGAACGCAAAGGAGTTCCCTTTAAAAGAAAAACCTCTTGGTGAGAAAAGATTTTTCTGTGTAGCCCTGGCTGTCCTGGAACTTACTCTGTACCAGGCTGGCCAAGAACATAAAGATCTGCCTGCCTCTGCTTCCTGAGTGCTGGAATTAAAGGGATGTGCCACCACATCTGGTACCACGAGTAATTTCTATCATCTTCACTCTTTTTCTTGGCCACAGTATGCCTATGATTTTGTACTTTGAGCCTTCCAGTGATCTCATCATTCCAACCTACTCCTGTCATCCCTTTTTCATTTAGACCATGGACTACTTTTTTAGACCCCCCCTTCCTTCACTTGAAACTTTATCCCACATATTGCTGCTACTTTTTTTCTTTAACATTTCCTAGCATACAGAACTCATTCATTTTAAAGGCCTTTAAGATTTAGGAATGCAGAGAAGCCAAAACGTTTTCTATTGAGAAGAGAGGCTAAATTCCAAAAATTCCAATCCTGTTTCAGCCACTTACCATCTAATTTATTTTCTGCTAATTCTTTTCAGTATGTTTTCAATATCTTACACTTCTCTGTGCCTTAGACAT
This sequence comes from Rhynchomys soricoides, assembly GCA_019843965.1. NCBI lineage: Eukaryota > Metazoa > Chordata > Mammalia > Rodentia > Muridae > Rhynchomys > Rhynchomys soricoides. The sequence goes on along the minus strand of JADRCH010007490.1, from coordinate 195,321 downwards.
GGACCTCTATATGAGTTGTTTTTCCCATTCATTGGAATACCTTCTGTACATATTAAGAATTCCTACCTCAAGCTAGAATGTTGGGGCAGTGGTTAAGAGCACTTGTTTCTCTTGCAGACAACTGGATTTGATACCCAGCACCCACATGGGGACTCGCAGCCTCTGACCTTTAAGGGCACCAGGCACAGATATGGATTCATATACACATGCAGGCAAAACACTCAGACACATAAAATAGTAAAATAAATCTAAAACCAGAAAGAATTTCTGTCTACTCTGTGAGGCTCTGGCTTCACCTGGGCTTGTCCCATCTGTTGTTCACAAGTCCTACCTGGGCTTGTTCGTTGTTGTTGTTTTGCTTTTCCTAACTGGATGTTGATTTTCTCACAGTCAGGAAGATAGCATATTTAGTAGATCTTCAGGTCCTGTAACACATAGTAGGTACTCATTAGGTATTTTTTAAAAGCTCCACTTAATATATGTTCTTAATATATATGCATATATACTTAATATATGTATATATACATATAGTGTCTATATACTTAATATATGTTATTAATATATAATGAGGCTGGGGTATAGCTCAGTGGTAGGACACATGCCTATCTTACACAAAACCTTAGGTTTGATTCCCCAGCACTACAGATAAAATCAGAATGTGAAAGCCAGATATGATAAATTCAGTACCAAGCATTTCAGGAAACAGCCAGGCTTGTTATCTATTCTAGATAAATTCCGAGGGTAATTTAAGCTTTGTGTCCATACTTAGCTTTAAATCCTCTCATTGTTTCTTTCTCCTCTTACGCGGGCTTTCATAAGCTTTTTGAGACAAGACAAAAAAGGAGAAGGTAGCTCTGAAAAAGAGAAAGGACCTAGGCAACAAGTATCTTAGCAACGAAGAGGAAAATGTTGTAAACTACTTAAAAGTGTTTGCCTTAAGTTAACCCATATTATGAAAATTAGTTGTCACCGGCAACCTTCTAAGATATTTGATGAAATTGTTCTGTTCATGTTTTCTTTGTGTGTGAGGTAGCTTGGCTGCTGATTTAATAACTGCTTGAGCTTTTTTCTCTGGTAACACCTCTCAATGAGCTTTAGTACCTGGCTAAAGCCAGCAGGAAAACTGACATGACACTGATATCTAGTGTCTTAAGAAAGGAAAGTTGGCAATGGGGCTGGATGTGGTAGTGTAAGGCCAACCTGGTCTACATGAGACTCTGTCTCAAAAACAGATTCACTTCAGAGGTAAACAAAAAGATGTATTGATGTTTTGTCTCATGTTTCTTCTGTTAGCAATTGTAATTCTCAATATATCTAGACTTCTGAATAACACAATATTTCAGTCAAGATCCAAAATTTTATTCATTTATTTTTGGTTTTGGTTTTTTGAGACAGTGTTTCTCTGAGTAGCTCTAGCTATCCTGAAGCTCTCTATGTAGATCAGGCTGGCCTTGAATTCACAGAGATCCACCTGCTTCTGCCTCCCAAGTGCTGGCATTAAAGGCATGTGCCACTGCTGCTAAGCCCCAATTTTATTTTTGGAAGCTTTGAAGTTAACAGATGCCATTGCTGCTGTACACAATAACTATTTTAGACTGTATAACATTAGCTTTATATTTTAAATTATTAATCAAAAACATTACAATAAATCTGACTCTTACATTTTAATTTTTAGCTGTTTCTACCTCCCCGCAGTCGAACATCTGCTAACCGGATTTTCCAAATCAAACAGGTTAGAGAATTTTCAAAATTAAGTTGCTCCTTTTAAATGAATTTTTGGAGATTTACTGGGATGCATTGTGCATGCATGAGTGTGTGTGTGCACATGCATGTGTATGTCTGTGTGTGTGTCTGTGTGTGTATGTATGTGTGTGCCATGACATATTTGTGTCTGTTGGAGGACAGCATGTAGAACCTGATTCTCTCCTTCCTCTATGTACTTCCTGACAATCAAATAGGTCATCATCAGGAGGCTTGGAGGCAAGCATCCCCCTCCCCCCACCATGCACCATCTCTCCAGTCCCACTACTGCTGCTATTATGATGATGATGATGATGATGATGATGATGATGTATGTTTTTATCATCCTAAAAGCAGTCAGAGCCAATTACATTTTTTATTCAAAGAATGGTTTCCAAAAACAAAACAGATAAACAGCCAGGCGTACTGACACATGCCAGGAATCTCAGTGCTTATAAGATAGAAGAAGGAAGATCCGGAGTTCAAGATCGTTGCCAGCTACATAATGAGTCTGAGCCACCTTGAGCTATATGGGACATTTAGAGTCCACATTATGGACCATAATCTTTAAATTTATGTATTTATTTGCTGTTTAGATTTGAACTCAAGGTTTTACCACTCTAGCTATATACCTGGACCTTTTAATTCTTTTAATCACACATACCATCAATAAAAACTGTGAGTATACATGTCTATAAAGTGCATATAAACTATGTTTATTTATACATTTTGGATATATACCACTGTACTAGTACATTGTATGAATCATCAACTATATACAAAATAGGTTGTGCATGCTTGTAATTCCAATGTTTAGAAACAGAGGCAAGAAGATCAGGAGCTCAAGGCTAGCCTAAGAAGCAAATATGGAGTTCAAAGCCACCCTGATCTACAGAAGATTTTGTCTCAATATGTCTCCACTCTCCCCAAAAGAGAAATACTAAGGAATACAATAAAATAGAACTGGTATTTTTAGAAACTCTTAAATATTATTAATAATAGCTCAGTGCTGATAGTAAATATGAATTTTTATTTATAATATTCTGTCATTTTCCCAATATTTGCTTCAACTTTACATTATTAGCATTTATTTTCTACCCAAAGTTTATTTGTAGGATTTTTTTTTTTTTGTTCGTCTTGAAATGGGACCTCACTGTGCTGCTTTAGGCTGGTCTTGAACTCCTAGGTTTTGGTGATCTACCCATTTCAGCCTCTCTAGAGTAGCAGGTACTATAGAACCTCACACATGCTAGGCATGCACTCTGCCACTGAGTGCTCTTTTTTGGCCATTTTTAAGAGTACCATTAATTGTATTAAGTATATTCACAACATTAGACAACTGTTTCTGCTTCTAGGACTTTCTTATTATGCCCCAAAGAAACTATATATACATTTAAACAAGTCTTACACTCTCACAAGCACCTCAGTCCAAGACTGTAAGCTCCATTTTATTTTCTGGCTTTATGAATTTTGACTATTCTAGGTACTGTATATAAATGGAATCATAAAGTATTTGCCCTTGCTCTTTCTATTTAAACATAATGTTTTCAAGATGTGTTCATGTCACAGTATATAACAGAACTTTCATTACCACCAACAGTATCCAAAGGTTATAGTTTCTCCACATTTTCACTAATGCTTCTTTGTTAAATATTCTAAATGCCCCTCTTACAATTTTATATAAACAGAATCCTTTCCTTACTTAGGTAATTTATGTTTTAAAATTTATTACATTAATTAATCAATCAGTTAATGAATTAGGTCTGTAGTTATAGGATGGGGCTTTCAGGGGTACAAGTGTGGAGGTCAAAGGACAACTTTGGGGAGCTGGCTCTCCCCTTCCATCATGTGGGTCCTTGGGATAAAACCAAGTCACTAGGCTTGAGGGCAAGCACCTTTGCCACTGAGCCATGTCCCTAGCCCTGTAATACTTATTTAGAATCCTAATAGTTTGATTTAAATCGCCTTTGAATCCAATCATTTTTCTCAACAAATCCATACTGCTAGGCATTTAGTAAGCTATAGACTAAGACCATCACAGTACTGCACGTAGAAAAAAAATGTAATTGTGAATGCTGGCGTTCTCCTTGACTACCTAAAGGTACAGACTTGTTCAGCCACTCAGCTTCTGTGCATTTGATATGCTTTTCTTCTTTGCATAAGTAGTAGACTACTCCTGTGGTAATTAGTAGGCTAACAAAGAGTAGAGAGCCAGACACACTTGTGTGGAGATTTGTTTATAATGAAACAATGGAGCTCTTCCGTAGCCTGGAGAATAACAATAAAGTACATCTTAGTGAAAATTTGAAACTCCCAACTGAAATGCAATTTAGTAGAAGAGTAGGAATTAAGCACTTGGTTTACCATTCGTTCCTTCCCTTCTAGGAAGAGGGGATGGACATAGCAAGCAGAGAAGCAATGCATGAGCGGTGAGCACTAAACTTTAAGTTACAATTTTTGTTGTTGTTGTTCATTTTTGTGTTTCGAGACAGGGTTTCTCTGTCTAGCCCTGGCTGTCCTGGAACTCACTCTGTAGACCAGGCTGGCCTCGAACTCAGAAATCCGCCTGTCTCTGCCTCCCAAGTGCTGGGATTAAAGGCGTGCGCCACCACTGCCCGGCTATATTACTATTTTCATCATTTGTATATTCAGTTCCATCTTTTCCTTCAGATGGGTTGACTACAGTATTAATTTCTTTTCTTCTTCAGGGACTTGCATACAGCAATGCAGATAAGTCAGAGTTGGGAAGAATGTCTAAATCTGGTACAGTATTCACATTTTAATTTTGTAGAAAATGTCCATTTTCACATATACAGTGTTGTGTTAACAGCATCCACACGGTAACCCATAACTTTTTGTGACGGCAGTTCAGTGGCTCTGTCACCTTCTGACCTCTTTGGGTTCCTGCACACATGTGATGCATAGAAACTCACCCAGACTCCCACATATACACATTTTTAAAGGCTATTTTAAAAGAAACAGTTTATGGCCTTACCATAAAAACTAAATGTCATTATGTGAAAGAGGGGTTGAAATAACATAGTTTTCTGACCCTAAACTGTAGATGTAGCTGGGAGATGTAAAGTGCCCCTGTAGATGTAATCAACAGTGGAAAAGGGAACATAGTAGGGGGAGAGAGGGAGGAAGGGAGGAAAGGGGGGGGAGATCCAAGGACAGAGAGATACACAGAAGATCCAGAGAGATCCAGAGACAGATAGAGATATACAGAAAGACAGAGATAGAGAGAGGAGAGAGAGATTGAGAAATGGAGGCACAAAGACAGAGAGACACAGAGAAGGACAGAGACAGAGAGATATTAATTGAAGTTGATTCTGTTGTGGAGCAGTGGACCAACTTGCCTTCTGTTCTGGCTCACCTAAGAAAAGTTCAGTTGTTGCCAGCATCGGGTAGGTAAAGCAAGAGGATCAGGAGTTCAAGGTTATCCTTGACTATAATAAGTCCGAGGCCAGCCTGGATACACGAGACTCTATTGTGTTCAGAAACTATAGATTAGAGTGTTAAGGGGTATATTTACTGGGCTTTATTCAATAATTTAGAATATTTCCACTAATATTTTGACATACAGACTTTAATTTAAACATTTAGGCTGTAGGCATATCCCTACTTTATGCTTTTAAATGTGGGTAAACATAGTTACTTGGTTGTTACATGACTTTTACTCTTCTTTTCTGTGAACATCTGTAACAAAACAGGAGTTAAGCTGAAATGTGAATAGAATAGGAGAGGTTCTGGCTAATGTCAGCTTCCAAATTTGGGAGTCAGTAGATGAGGAAATATGTTGTCAGCAGAAGACATCTTCCTTTCCAAGATGCCTCAGATAGGCACGTGGCCCTCATTTCAGAGTAGCTTTTGAAGATGGTGAGTTGTGTGTTGTTTAGAGCTAGGTCATTTACTATAATAAGGCTTTTTTTTTTTTTTTTCCGAAAAAGTAGCTACTGTGTGGGAAAAATGATAACAAACAAAGACCAACCTGTTCTTTAAGCTAAAAAGAAGAGCAACATGTAAATGGGTCAGATAAGTCAAGGACAAGAAAAAATAATGTGTGGGCTGGAGAGATGGCTCAGTGGTTAAGAGCACTGTCTGCTTTTCCAGAGGCCCTGAGTTCAATTCCCAGCAACCACATGGTGGCTCACAACCATCTGTAATGGGATCTGATGTCCTCTTCTGGTGTGTCTGAAGGCAGCTACAGTGTACACACATACATAAAATAAATAAATCTTCTAAAAAAGAGAGATAATAATATAGAGCACTGTGGCCTCTGACCATCATTGCCAGCTCCCAACTCTGTATAGCCACAAGGAAAAGACAGCCTGTCCTTATGTACCTTGACTTTTTCTAACTGAACTCTGTGGGAACTGAAAAACAAAGCAAAAAATAAATAACAAAACAAAACAAAAACCAAAACAAAACCTGGAGTCTTAGACCTTCTCATGCTTCACAGTAATTCAGTTTGTAGATTCTGTTGAGTTCTTTAATTGTGCAGATTACTTCCAGTGTTGGTAGGAATGAATAAGAGAACCTGAATGTTGGGGAGAGCAGTGGAAGAGAACACACACTGTACAAGTGTAACTTTACCCTAGTTTTGGAAAAGAATATATTTTAAAATTCTGAGTTATGGGAGTAATTCTTTGCAGGAAAGGACCAAAGACAATTTAGCTAGAACTAAGATCTAAATGAAATATTAGGAATAAATATGTTTATTATCTTATACTTTTCAATAGTATAGCAATAGGTACAGCCATAAGGAAAACATTAATGTAGAGCCTGAGTATATTGTATATATTGCTCAATACTGACTGTTCACAATGCCTTTCTGGGGCACTAGGTAAACACCACATAGTTCTCTCTTCCAAAAGATCAAGAGTGCCATTGCTTTATCTACGTGAATCTTGCCCCCTCTCCCTTGCTTCACAGCAAGATATCCTAACTGTAGTACTGTGATCCCGTACAAAGTATTCCCCTGTTCATCCATAGCTATTGGTCTCTAGTACTTGATTAGTATACAGTTAGTGCTGCAACTGTACACTTCTTTCTCTTTGCACAGAATGACGACAACAACAGTGTGAAGTCATCCACTATAAGGAACATCAATATAAATCCAATTTCCCCAGTGGCTTCTCTCACCAAAAAACCTGGGAAGGTAAGAAAGGAATGCCTAAAAGTCTATGTTTCTTATAATGTTGAAGTATATTAATAGTCATCCACTCAAGTCTTTAGGGAAATATATTTGACTATTATATATCTGAGTCTTTGTGATGTTTTCCTGGTGACAACTGTCTATAATCTCAGAAGACATCCTGTAAACTTGAAAAGCTGAAGCCCAAGAATCTCAAGTGTGAGGCCAGCTTGGGTAACACAGTGAGACTGTTTCAAAAACAAACATAAAATGACTTATGAAATAGTTCAGTTTTCTTTTTCATTTCTTAAACATGTTGTGTGCATCCAACTAAATTCAGCAGCTTTTAAATGTATAATTAACTTAATTTTGGAATAATGTACATTTCTGTAACTACAACCATAGTAAAGGTATAGATCAGTTCTTATGCTAATTTGTTGCAGGATATTTGATCGAAGTGTGAACCCCAAGATTGTGTTATTCACTGAAACAAACTTTTTCTAATTGTGGTGTGGTTCAGCCCTTAACACACATCTCTAATCCCGCTGACTAGAATACAGGCACACCCTTAGTACACACCTTTAACCCCAAACAATGAAGGTAAAGTTAGTTTGTAGAAAGAAGCACCAGTTTGAAAGTTCTAATTGAGTGACAGATGAAGTGATGAATCAGAGAAAGATTTGACAGAATAGGCTATGCCCAACTCTCACGAGAAGAGAGAGGAGAGTGAAGCTACTTGAGGGTCAGTACAGAGAGAAGGAGGCAGTTTTACTGGGACAGTTGTACAGAAACAGGTTTTAGAGAGAGAACAAGCTAGACACACGTGAAGACAGAACAAAGCAAAGAATGAGGAGACAGAAGATTAGAACAGATTACTAAAGTTAGTTTGAGGCCAAGTGGAGCAATTCAGTCAAAAGGTGAGAGAATCTAGGTTGAATCAGTCAGCTTGGAGAGGAGTTTGAGACAGAACAGCTGTGTTGACCAGCCAGCCAGAGATCAGAAAGAACTAAGAAGGGATGAATTTATTCAACAGTAAGACTCAGAGGCTGAAAACATTCTAGACCTAGATAAGATTGTACAGAGGCTAAAGCTTCCAGGACTAGGCCTAGGTTAGCAGACTGAGGCAGTAAGCCTCCAAGACAACAATTACATCAGGAGAATAAAAGTTTTTTGTTGTTGTTGTTTGTTTAGTTTGGTTTTTTTTGTTTGTTTGTTTTTTCGAGACAGGGTTTCTCTGTGTAGCCTTGGCTGCCCTAGAACTCACTCTGTAGACCAGGCAGGCCTTGAACTCAGAAATCTGCCTGCCTCTGCCTCCCAAGTGCTGGGATTAAAGGCATGTGCCACCTCTGCCTGGCTAGAATAAAAGTTTTGTTACACTAATTCCCTTGGGGTGTTTTGTATTCAGTCTTCTCCCATCATGACTGCATGCCTTAGGAAGCTACTGATTTGTTTTCTGAGAAAAATACGGATTTTAAAATGTCTATTCCAGTTTGGTTTTAACAGTGATTTTTCTCTATCCTTACAAATGTGTGGGAATTGCAGTGGTTTGTCTTCAAGCCCCATTCACAAATCCATGTGACAATTTCAGCTTTTTTGTTATTGTTTTTCTTTGTTTATTCAAAGTCTTTCTCTCTAGACCGGACTTGTACTTGTGATGATCCTCCAGCCTCAGCCTCCCAAGTGCTGACTCATATATAACTATTTCTTTTTCTCTCTCTTTTGCAATGAGTTTATTTTTCCTTTCCCTCCCTCCCTCCCTCCCTCCCTCCCTTTCTTTCTTTCTTTCTTTCTTTCTTTCTTTCTTTCTTTCTTTCTTTCTTCCCTAGAGATGGAACTCAGGGCCTTGTGCATACTAGTCCAGCAATCTACCAGTAAGCTACACCCTTGGTCTTCATTTTACTTTTTATTTGAGACAGAATGTTGATAAGTTACCCAGGGTGGCCTTGAACTCACTGTGTATGTTCGACTGGCTTTTAATTTGTCATCTCCTTGGCTTGACCTCCTGAATAGTTATGATTGAAGGGCTATCAGACTAAGAGACAACGACCATGTTCCATTTAAGTTTATGTTGTCTGAAAATACTAAATTTCATGTAAAGTAACTTTCTTTTTCAATGCTGGGTATAAAACTCAGGTTATTGTGCAGGCAAGGCAAGCACTCTATCAATAAATTTACCTCTGGCCCCCATGTATTTCAGTAGCATAAAAGAAAGTTCAGCTCAAAGTTCTGTAAAAACAAAAAAGCTATTTCTCTTTAGTTAAATTAAAGTGTCATTTTTTCCATTTATCATTTCAATTATACTGAAAAGAAGCATCAAGTGAACAACAATATATGATGAATTCAGCAATATCTTAACCCTGGTTTGACCATAGTCTTTCTCTAACCGAATTTGAATTTGTTCTTAAGCGTCAGCTATCAATAGCTCTTTATTTACTTTTTAAACAGGATCTCATATAGTCCAGGCTATCATCAAGCTCAGTAGGTAGTGGGGAAAACTTTTAATTTCTGATCACCCAACCTCCACTTTCTAAATACTGGGATTACAGGCATGCACTACCATATCTAGTTTATACAGTGCTGGGGATCAAACCCAGAGCATTTACCATACTGGCTAAACACTCTACCAACTGACCTATACCCCTGGCTTTCTAAAGCACTTGAAAGAAAAATCCCTGGGGAATCTATAACTTAGTGGTAGTACCCTGAAGTGGTTGCCTATCATGCATGAAATCATGGGTTTAATCCCCAAAACTGCAAGAACTTTTTCATCATTTTCATATTAATGTTTAGAGAAAGGCAACACAAAGATGTGATACTGTATAATACACATAGTTATTAGTAAATAGATTTAATTGTTTATAATGAATTGATTGATTTTGTTTAAAAGTTTTCTTGTAATAATTATGATGGTTTTATTTTTAGAATTCACACGAACATCAGACCTTTTAGATCAAGTATCCTGGAAACATCAAAAAGTAATGGTACCTTTACGTTCTGACAGATATAATTTTAGATTATTTTGTACAATTAGCTAATATTAAATGTTATGTATTTTTGTTTTTATTTGGTTATTCGTTTTGTTCTTTTAGGCTCTGGGTGGCCTGGAACTTATTATGTAGTATGGGATTGGGAAATGTAGATAATTTGGTGAATTACCTGCCTTAGTATGAGTTCAGTTCCTATCACTGCATAAACTAAATATGTTAGTGCATGCCTGGGGTCCCAGCATAATGGAAGTAGAGGTAAGAAGATCAGAAATTTAAGGTCATCTTTGGCTATATAAAGACTTTAAAGCAATCCTGGGCTACAGATATAATAAATATTTAGGTTGAGGCTCAGTAGTGAAGTGCTTCTCTAGCATTCTTCTGGCTCTGGTTTAATTAAATAAACAAACCAATAGTATGCTTAAATTAGAGGTGATTTACTACATTGGAGTTGTTTTCCTTTTGTTACAGTTATACACAAAATATCTTATTACATGGTGACATTTTCTTAGAATGTATTAATTAAAATTTTTCTTTGGATTTGATAGTGTGGCTGAGTTGTAGAATTCTGGCCCAGCACATATCAGGCCCTGGGCTCAATCAATCCTTGGCACTGCCAACAACTTTTTATCATTCAGTTTTGGCATAAAAAACTTGGTCTCTTCCCAGTAACATGTCCTCTCCCCCCCCCCCACATTCTTTTTATAGCTTAGGTAATTTTTAATGATGAAAATAAAACAAGGAAAATATTGAAATAAATGAAGTCTCAGTTAGTATTTTAAGGGAGGTGAATTTCATGCTTTCTCTGAAAATGAAACATAGAAACATACATTTAAAATAATGACTTTCTTTGTATAGTTCTTTTTGTTTCTACTTGGTTGATTTCAACCCTGAGTTTGATTATTTCCTGCCTTCTACTCCTCTTGGGTGTATTAGCTTCTTTTTGTTCTAGAACTTTCAGGTGTGCTGTTAGGCTGCTAGTACATGCTCTCTCCAGTTTCTTTTTGGAGGCATTCAGAGCTATGAGTTTTCCTCTTAACACTGCTTTCATTGTGTCCCATATGTTTGGGTATGTTGTACTTTCATTTTCATTGAATTCTAGGAAGTCTTTAATTTCTTTCTTTATTTCTTCCTTGACCAAGTTATCATTGAGCAGAGCATTGTTCAGCTTCCATGTGTATGTGGGCTTTCTGTTGTTGTTGTTGTTGCCATTGAAGTACCAGCCTTATTCCATAGTAATCTGATAGGAGGCATGGGATTCTCTCAATCTTCTCATATCTGTTGAGGTTTGTTTTGTGACCAATTATATGATCTATTTTGGAGAAGGTACCATGAGGTGCTGAGAAGAAGGTATATTCTTTTGATTTAGGATGAAATGTTCTATAGATACCTGTTAAACCCATTTGGTTCATAGCATCTGTTAGTTTCACTGTGTCTCTGTTTAGTTTGTGTTTCCAAGATCTGTCCATTGTTGATAGTGGGGTGTTGAAGTCTCCCACTATTATTGTGTGAGGTGCAATGTGTGCTTTGAGCTTTAGTAGAGTTTCTTTTATGAATGTGGGAACTCTTGCATTTGGGGCATTGATGTTCAGAATTGAGAGTTCTTCTTGGTAGATTTTTCCTTTGATGAGTATGAAGTGTCCTCCCTTATCTTTTTTGATGACGTTCGGTTGAAAGTCGATTTTATCCGGTATTAGAATGGCTACTCCAGCCTGTTTCTTGGGACCATTTGCTTGGAAAATTGTTTTCCAGCCCTTTACTCTGAGGTAGTGACTGTCTTTGACATTGAGAACACACACACATCTTGTATCTGCATTTCAGCTATCTGGAAGACAGCTGCATTATTTGTTTGTGGATCCTTAAGACAATTCCAAAGTGAATTCTCTGTATGCCACATAGTCTGTATGTTGTCAGACTCTCCCAGGCATATCATATACAAATTTGATAAAAATTTATTCGATCATTAGTGATCAGACTCAATAGCAGGTAAGTTGAGATCTAATCTCATTCAAGTATTTTGGAATATTACCATTCACCTGGCAAACAACATCTGTCATCTTTGGAGCCCATTAACACAAATGAAATGCAGGGAATGATAAATATAAAAATATAAAAGTAAAAAAGAACATTCTGGTCAGGAAAACTCTTCAAAAGATTAAGGACTCTGGAAAGTTTGAGAATATGAAATAAAGATTAGTCTCTCAAGTGTGTGTGATAAGTAGCAATTTAGTCCCATAGGGTAATCAAGAGCTGATAAGGCTTCAATTGGACAGTCCAAGACATTTGAAGATGCTAGACAGCTGTAAAATACTACCTTTAAACCAATGCTAGGATTACCAAAGCAAATTTCAAATTTTCTTTTATGAGGAATACATTTTTGTTTTTCACATTTTAATTTTAAGTGAAAAGGGGGGAAATGAGTCTTTTTTTTCTTTTTTTTCTATAGCAGTCTAAGCATCATCCGGCAAGGGACAGGGTGCACTGTGCAAGCTGTGCTGTGCTTTTACTGTAAGAAGGGCTAGTAAATCTATCTCTTGGGCACCTTTGGTGTTGTGTTGCTGAGAATTGAACTCAGGGCTTTTCACATGCTAGGCAAACATTCTATCATGGAATTACCCCTCCGGGCCTTCGGGGGTTATTCATTATTCAGATACACTCTACTTGAGTATCCGTTTTTTTGGTTTTTTTTTTCTCACGGGCAGATAGTACTCTAAAAATGTAAACTGCAAGCATTAATACTTACATCACGGTAATGGCTGTAGTAATTCTACTTCAGCTATACTAGGCAAGCGGTCTGCTTCAGTTAGATCCTCAGCCTAGCAGTGCTGCTTTTTCACAGGCAAATGTTTCTGCTCAGTATTTTGAAATGTGCTTATACAGTAAGAGAATTTATCTATTCAGTTATAAACATATGTTTATAAGGAAGATGTTTACAAAATATGCTTAGAAAAATAAAGGGAAGTGTAGTGACACGTGTTTATAATTCCAGCACTCAAGAGAGTGAAGTCAGAAGATTGCCTGGCCTACAGAGTGAATTCAGGTTAGACTGGGCTACAGAGTGAGACCCAGTTAGATAGATGGATAGATAGATAGATAGATAGATAGATAGATAGATAAAATGTCTCATTAGAATTTAGTTAATACAAAAAATGATAGTTTCTTAAAGATAATTCACTTATTCTAATTAACCCACAAATAGAAACCATACAACCAAAGGCGGCCGCTCAAAACACTTGCCCAGTCCCAGACTCTACACACAGTTAAAATGCTGAAGCAATGGACTTGTACTTTAGAATTTATAGTTTTGGGAGCTGGAGAGATGGCTCAGCGGTTAACAGCACTGACTGCTCTTCCAGAGGTCCTGAGTTCAATTCCCAGCAACTACATGGTGGCTCACAACCATCTGTAATGGGATCTGAGGTCCTCTTCTAAAGCTGGGCAGTGGTGGCGCACGCCTTTAATCCCAGCACTTGGGAGGCAGAGACAGGCAGATTTCTGAGTTCGAGGCCAGCCTGGTCTACAGAGTGAGTTCCAGGACAGCCAGGGCTACACAGAGAAACTCTGTCTTGAAAAACCAAAAAGAAAAAAAAAAAGAATTTATAGTTTCACTATCAAGTATCTACTAGAAAAAAAATTGATGGAGTTGAAACTTTAAAAAACCAGCTTTCTATAAAAACTAGCTATCCACGTTCATAATTCATGTATTCATAGCTCACAGGTTTGGTTCCTGTGTGTGCCCTTCATTTCATTGCAGTAAATACTTTTGTGGTTTTTTTTCCAAATAAAATCTATGCTGAAGATCCAGACATACAGCTTGTAGGCACGAGTACCTAAAAAATATTTCACTTTCATTTTTTTGTTGGTTTGAGACAAAGTCTCATATAACCCAAGCTGGCCTTCACGATCCTCCTGCCTCCCGCTTCCAGTTGCTGTGATTATAGGTATGTTCCAACAACTCATGCTACCCCTTGATTTTGCTTGTTTTATCTGATTTTGTGTGATTGGAGATCACCTGCTAGGCAATAACTCTACTAATGAGCCACATTCTTAGTGCCTTCATTTAGTTTAAAAATTGAGATCTGGACTTACTTATAGGAACAAATCAATGAAATTGTTAAACATGTAAGACAGTATATTATAATGAAGTGTAATTGTCCAATTAACCATGTAGGAATATGATATTAAAATTGCATGCATAGATCTGGAAGCACTTGCCTTGAATGCCTGAGGACCTGTTTGATCTCCAGTACGGTAAAAAAAAAAAAAAAAAGTTCTTAATGTCCATACCTGTTTTAAATAACGCTTTCAGTAATTGCTAGTTTCCACAGAGGAAGGAAATGCCATCTATCAAAGCAATTATGAAAATCAATGCACTTAGTTATCCACAGATCCAAGGATTGCTTATTTTGCACAGGAATCCTTGGCTGTTTAATTTGTTGGGAAGGTATAAATGGAGAATAAAAGCTAATTGAATAGAAAGAAAAACATAAGTAATTGGGGCTTCACTGAATTTGTGTTCAACTGATTAGCCCTGATCAATTTTACATTCTAATTAAGTGTAGAGGAAAAGAAAATGTCAACAAACTACTGTAGCTCTTTACATTCTTATGAATTTTCATTTGCTCATCTTCATGACTATTGCCTGGCTTGATTAAATACAGGTTTACTATATTAGGATTTTTTGAAACAAACAAAAAAAAAAACCCAAAAAACAAAACACAAAAGAACCCCTCATATTTACAGTTGTTCATTAATGGTTTTCTATTTTTTAAACCTCAATTATTTTCTTTTTAAAAAATTCTTAACAATTTTTAAATAGGAAAAACATCATGCTAAAAGATTTAAATCTAGCTGGGTAGTGGTGGAGCACGCCTTTAAACCAAAAATAAATAAATAAGATTTAAATCTAAAGTAAATGCTTCAAGTAACTTGAAGACAATGTTAGCACTTTGGACAGTACAAATGTAACATCATGAAATGAAGCTAAGAATTTGTTTAACTTGCCTTAGCAGATGAAATAGAACATCGCTTAAAACATTAATGAAACAGGCTTTACCTTTAAATATAATTGAATGATGAAAATGTGATGTAGGCCCGAGGAAATGATTGTGCTGTTGTTTTTGTTGGTTCATTGTTATTTAAGACACCTTCTCACTCTGTTGTGATGGCCTTGAACTCACAGTGATCCACCTGTCTCAGCATCCCAAGTGCTCTAGATATTAGTTACCTGGCCCCCTGTTGTTAAGATTTAAAAACAGTGGCCCTGATACATACAAGTATGTTCATCTGTGATACAACTGAATTTTGAAACTTGAACTAAGGATTTTGCATAAACTAGGCAAGCCCTGTACCACTGAAGTACATTTCCAGCCCTTCAATTGAGTATGTATGAGATATGAGACATGATAGTCCCCGGAAATGAGACAGAATTTTATAAATTGGAGAAGGACAAGCGAACTAAAATAGTTTCTTTGTTATTCAACTTCATTGCTTGCCCTATCTTTCATGCACCAGTTAAAAACGTATGAGGGAATCTTCAAGGAATGAGGTCTGCTTGCCATGGGAAAACAACCATAAAGGTTCACCCATGCCATTGGCTGTTTAGCCCAAAAGAATTTTGTACTACAAAGGGTGATAAGTTCAAATATAATGACCGATGATGAAGGTAAATAATGGGGACTGACAAGCCAAGCTTGGTGGCATTTACCCGTAGTCCCAGTACTTGGGAGATGAAGGCAGGAAGATTATGAGTTCAAGACCCTTATAAGACCATATAATAAGTTTAAGGCCAGTCTAGACTACATGAGATCATGTTTCATAACACACAGATAGGATAGAAGGACATCCTGGCTAAGATGTCTGTCACCCCATTGAATGCTAGGGCTTATCCAAACAATCTGGCTAGCTAGGTGTGTATACTCTTCCTCCCTCCTTTTCCTACATGCCATTACTGAAACTATGTGCTTGGACAGAGTATGCCATTCTCCTACAGAGGAGTATTTGGTCTTTAAGCATGGGTGTGCAAGCAGCTGTTTTCCACTAATAGAATTTCCACACAAATTCTACACACACACACACACACACAGAGAGAGAGAGAGAGAGAGAGAGAGAGAGAGAGAGAGAGAGAGAGAGAGGTGAGAGGTACAGGGAGAGAGAGAGAGAGAGAGTAAGAAATACACAGAGAGACAGAGGGCCCAAAATCCAAAATGATGGGCTATGAGACTACTACTGAGTTAAAAAAACCAAATATCTCAATCACTCTTTTTTCTCCTCAGGCAAATACACTAGTTGTTCCATTTCTTTGGGGGTTTGGTTTAAGTTTTTGGTCTTTTGAGGCTGGGTTTGCTATGTAGCCTTGAACTCTGGATTCTCTCGCCTTAGCCAAAGTACTGGGAACATAGTCTTGTGACACATAGCTAGTCAGTTTGAACTGGTTTAGTGAGTTGTACACAAGAATGCCACAACTCATTGTGATATGCTAAAAATCAAAGATAACATCGTGTTTCATTCTCTTTTCTTTGGAAATATTTATGTCTTCTTCCTCCGCCCTCTTCATTTCATTTGTTTTTTTTTATTATTACTTTTTTTTTTTGAGATAGGGTCTCATGTTGCCAAGGCTGGCCCCATTCTCACTATGTAGTTGTGACTCGCCTTGAGTTCCTGTCCCTCTCACCTGCACCTTTTCACATGTTAGGATTACGGATTACATAGCTTCCATTCCTTAAATGATTTTTTTGTTGATTTTTAACATTACAGCAATTGTAAATTTTTTCATGATGTTTTTTCATTTCAGTTTTATTTTAAAAATTGTACTAAAGCTGTATGTTGTCATCTTAACTGAAATCTTTGTCATCCCAAGAATTGTCATATGAGTTTTTCACAGTGATGTGTCCCTACAGATAGTTTGACAATGCACTAGAAGCTAGTTGGTTGAAACTCATGCAAGTGTGGGGAACAAGAAGATAATAAAGGGGGTGGATGTGATCAAAGTACACCCCACACATGCATGAAAATATTACAATAAAACCCATTATTTTGTGCAATTAAAACACACTAGTAAAAAAGTCTAAAACAGGGGCTGGGGATGTAGCTCAGCCTAACTCTCAAATACTTCAAAGCATAATGTTTAAGCCCAATATATGTATTTAATTACATTCTTATCTTACTCATGACTTTATAAATGGATAGCAATCTGTATTTACTGAGTAACTCACTGAGATTAAACAAGAAAGTTCACTTTATTAATAAGTTAAATTGTTGGATCAGAAAAAAAGCAAAGTTCTTAAAAAATGTATGATTGCTAGCCATGGTGGTACACACCTGGGATCCCAATATTTGGGAGCTAGAAGCAGGAAGATCAGAAGTCAAGTTCATCCTTGGCTGCGTGTGAAGTTTGAGGATAGCCTAAGCTACCTGAAACCTTCTTCACAGCAAGAACAAACTTTATAATAATTAAATCAACCAAAGCAGTAATTTCAAGTATTTTCAACAAATACCTGATGACTTTCTGTGAATAATTTTTATACTAAAAAATGTCTGATATACAAGGAATCTTGAGATGTGATCCTTGTCTTCAGGCAAGAAGTATCCGTTATTAAGGACATAAGGCAATCTATAATAACATAACCTCAAAGACATGAATGGAAAGCTCTTTGTATTTTAAAGGCAGCATAGAAGAGAAATACGGGAGTCCAGCATGTGATGCTCTCCTGTAATCCTAGCACTCAAGAGACTAAAGCAGTAATGTTGCAAGTTCAAGGCCAACCTGGGCTATAGAGTGAGACCCAGTCTTGAAAACAAACACAAATGAGAGAGGTAGGAGAAGAGGAAAGGTACAATGGTGATAAAGCTCATTTCTAGAAAGCTCGAACTGTTTGCATAAACTTTGCTAGGGCCTGTAGGAGGGTGGAAGTTAGATTATTGAACTCATAAGCTCTTTAGAATCTAATTTTTTGTTTATATAGTTTTCAGAGTTCCACCATCCTCCTGCCTCCAGATACTCTTAAAATGGAAGGACTTTAGAAGTGTTTTTAATCAACCTCTCAATAAAGTACCTTTTATAAAAATTCCAGGCAGATGCCTAGAATTTCGTGGTTCAGAAAGTGAAGCAGGAGGATAGAGAGTTCCAGGCCAGCCTAAGAAACAGAAAAATCCTGCATTTAAGAAAACACAAAACAAGCCACAGCAGTGACACATGCTGTAATCCCAGCACTCTATAGGTGGGCGAAGGATGAGTACTTTCCTCATTACATAGCAAGTTCGAGGCTAGCCTGGACTATGTCAGACTGTCTTCAAAAAAGCAACAACACAAAGCAAAAGGAAAGCCCAACCAAACAACAACAATCCAGTGGATGCCAGCAAGAGCCTCTTTCAGCCACAGTTTGAAATCTTATGAGTCAGCTGTCACAGCAGTTAGTTAAACAACTCTCACAATTAGAAATCTCCTAGCTTAAAAACTAAGTTAGGATTCTAATCTGCATTAATCTTTGTCCCTGCTCCTTGAATTATTAGTACTCCTACAACAGGATATATTTAATTTCATCGCCTAAATGAAAAATTTTAATTCACCTAGAAGCAACTATATATAAATGCATGATGAAAATGCATCTATGGTATTGGATATCTATGAGGGAAACTAATTATGATTCCCCTCAAGTGTTTGAAATTACTTTAGAATCTTAAAAGTTGTGCTTGAAAATTCTATTATATAGATAAATTTTGTTGTCAGATAGTTGAAATTGTGCATTTAGAAAAGACCAGGAAGCCATATGAATGCCCCCAAAAGACAGCTTATTTCCTTGATAGTCTATGATTTAAAACAAAGCCAGTCATTGGTAATACAGACCTGTAAGCCCAGCCCTGTGGAGGCTGAGGCAGGAGACTGTTCAAGATCAAAGGTCAGCTTGCTCTACACAATGAGTCCTGGTCACCATAGTGAGATTCTGTCTTAGACAAAGTAAACAGAATTGCCGGGCAGTAGTGGCGCAGGCCTTTAGTCCCAGCACTTGGGAGGCAGAGGCAGGCGAATTTCTAAGTTCGAGGTCAGGCCTGGTCTACAGAGTGAGTTCCAGGACAGCCACGGCTATACAAAGAAAACCCCCCTCTCCCCCCCCCCCCCCCCCAAAAAAAAAGTAAATCAGAATTGATTTTCAAAAGCCTGCAATATGTAAGTACAGAGACTCTTCATCCATCATATAGGAATCTTGGAAGTGTCCTCAACCCCTTTGATAGTAGGGGACTTAATGACCATGGCCTCTCAGAAATAAAGTATTAAATGAATGATGTTACTTGTTGGATCCTTAATGAATTGACCAATAGCTACTTGTATACAATTTGGAAATCTCTGTGGCTTTACTGATGTAAAGGAAACTGGTAACAAAGATCACATGATCCTTTTGCTGGGAGGGTCCAGCCTGTAACTTTTTGAGATGGGGGTCTCAATATCTAGCCCTGGCTAACATAAAACTTGCTTTGTAGACAAGGCTGACCTTGAACTCAGGTAACCATGTGCTTCTGCTTCCTGGGAGCTTGGATTAAAAGCACAAATCTCTATACCCAGCCCAGACTTTATTTATTTTTTTTTTTATTTTTTGTTTGTTAGTGTTTTGCCTGCATGCCTGTCTATGCACCAAATGCATGCCTGGTGCCTGAGGAGACCAGAAGGCATAGAATTTCCTGGAACTGGAGTTACAAGTGGTTTCTGAGCCACCATATAAGGGCTGGGAACTGAACCCAGGTCTTCAGCAACAGCAGCAAGTGCTCTTAACCTTTGAGCCATCTTTTGCCTCCAGACTATTCTTAATAAACACAGGAGTTGGGGCTGGTGAGATGGCTCAGCGGTTAAGAGCACTGACTGTTCTTCCAGAGGTCCTGAGTTCAATTTCCAGCAACCACATGGTGGCTTATAGCCATCTATAGAGGGATCTGATGCCCTCTTCAGACAGGCAGATGTATATGCAGCAGAGCACTCATACATTAAATAAATAAAATAAAATAAAATAAATAAACACAGGAGTCCTGACTTTTGTAGCTCAAGTTGTGAGTTGTGCCTGAGGTTCTGAGTGACTTTGAATAGGTCACTTCAGCTCTCTGGACTTCAGGTGTTTGATCTCTAAAACAGAGTTGGACTGGACATTTATAAGATCCCTTCTGCCTCTTAAATTTTTATTGAGTCTGTGACAAGATCTTCCTCCATCTTTGCTAGGATGACAATAAAAGTTGTGGTGGCAAGAAATTTCATGACACTTAAAAATATTTAAGAAATTAGACAGCTTTGTAGCAAATATTTTTATTCTTCTTAGCAACAAGAAACTAATTTTGTTCAGCCTCATCAATAGTCTTCTCTATTCCCTAAATTATGCATGATTTATGATGAAATACAGAAAGCTAATTTCCCCCTGGTTTCTTGTTTTGTGTGAATAAATGGTTCTCTCAGGCTTTCCTTATTAATAACAACTTCCAATGGACAGAGCACTTGTCATAAAATTTTCTTTGTGCTGTAACTACAGCTTGAGACAAAACAAAATAAGAGTTATGCATGGTAAGTTTGTTCCAGAGAATCAAGAAAGACATGCCCAAAGTGCCATCAAGTATAAAAATGCTGTCCTGATAAGCACTGGGAAGCACTAAAGAGGAAGCTAGCAGCAAATGAGCCTTTTCTTTTTCCTCAATAATGACTCTATGGCTAGAAGACAAGCCCTCAAAGGTTAATTTAGTTTATTTCTTGGCATGGGTCTTTGCTTGGTAAGTCTCCATTAAACACGAATAAAAAGGGACACACTTGAAAGTTGCAAACAGCTGGCTTGTGACTGTGCTGAGGGAGGAAATACTTAAAAATGTCATTATCCAGCAGAGGAACCTAATTATACTTGTAGTCTCGCGCTTCTGAAAGTAAGGGATTGGTTTACTTGCTTAACTAGACTTGTAGGAACTCCTCCTGGCTTTCCATCAAGCCCTGGTCTTGGGTTCTCTTCCGGTGCGAATGCGAGCTTGGAAAAGGCAAAGAGCAAGTCAAAGGAACTAAACTCCCTTTAGTTTGCTTTGGAATCCATTCTCATGCCCTATTATTAGCAGAGATTTTGTTTGTTTGTTTGTTTGTATGTTTGTTTTAATGTTAAGAAAATGCAGCCGGTTCTGGTGGCTCAGACTCGTAAGATTTGCTGAAGGAGGCAGAGGCAGGAGGATCTGGAGTTCGAGGCCAGCCTGGGATACATATTTGCGGGGCAGTGGTGGCACACGCCTTTAATCCCAGCACTCAGGAAGCAGAGGCAGGTGGATTTCTGAGTTCGAGGCCAGCCTGGTCCACAGAGTGAGTTCCAGGTCAGCTAGGGCTACACAGAGAAACCCTGTCTCAAAAAAAAAAAAAAAAAAAAAAAAAAAAAAAAAAAAAAAAAAAAAAAAGAAAAGAAAATGCAAAGCCATTGGGAATATGGAAAAGTGGCATTCAAATTTAGTATGCTGGATTCCTACTGATCTTGCTGGGGAAAGTTTGATATGGCTCAAAACTCTTCAAGCAGTGAACTTTTTTTTTTTTTTACCAGTTTCTCCTCTGCCACCTCTTCCTCCCTCTCCCTAAACCCTCCTTCTCCGTTCCCTCCTTCTCCATACGTCCTCCTTCTCCATTCACTGCCCATGCTGCTTCTGCCAGTGCTGACAATAAACCTCAGGGATGCTGTGAGCATTCATTAGGAAAGTGCTCTACGCAGTATACAATATTCCTACTCTTCACTCTCCAATATAGCAAATCCAGATTTTCTTAGGGAAAAATATGAGGCCAAGGCTAAGGCTGTAGCTTAGTTGGCAGAGTCCGTGCCTAGCATACAGGAGTCTTGGGTTTAATCCTTGGCACTACATAAACAGAGTGTGGTGGTGCAAGCCTCCAATTCTAGCACTTGGAAGGTGACATAAGAGAAACAGAAACTCAAGGTCATCCTTGGCTATGTGTTGAGTTTGAGACCAGCCTGAAATACATGAGAATCTATATCAAAAAAGAAAATCATTATATTATTTGTAAATGTGAAAAATGAAAGATCATTGCCTTCAAGGTAAGATGTTGGGTCTCTGTTGCACATTGTCTTGGGCTGTTAATTAACAAATTGGTGGTTGGAGGCTACCCAGGAATGGCAGCATTCCTTTCCCTCAATCTTTCCCTGGGCTCATTTTTTTAAAAAAAGTGCGACCTGGAGATCTTTTAGCTGCCTGTGTTGGCACATGTAGCAGTTGGGAGTTGTGGAGGCAAGAAGATTAGGAGTTCAAAGTTATCCTTACTATACAGCAAGTTTGAGGCCAGGCTGGAGTTTCATGAGCCCCAGAGAACAAAACAAAATACAAACCAAAATTAAACAAGAAATAGGTGGTGTGGTGGAGCAACTAAAAAAAATCTACATTCAAATAATAATGGTTGGCCATGCCAGCTAATTAAGTGTTGATACAGATGACAACACTGATGAGTCTTGAAACAGTATGCTAAGGAAGGTAAATCATAAAGGACCAATATTTTATCATTTTAATTAGATAATTCAAATAAACATATTAATAGCGGAAGGTCGATTGCATTCCAGGTTACCAGTGGCTGGGAAGGGGATATGGGAAGTTATTCTCAATGAGCATAGTTTCTGCTTAGGGAAGTAGATAGTCCTGGTGATCATGCAACTTTGTAAATACAATTAGTGTCATACTTTAAATGGTTAGTTAGTTTTAGGCAAAAACACAAAATGAAAACTCCCAATACCTAACACTGGCATCGATTGTCAGGCTGGCATTTCTCTATAAGTCAGACTCTGGCAAATTAAGAGGCTGCCTACAGAGAATCCAGGGTCAAGGAAGTTCATTCAACTCAGTTAAACTCACCTCTCTCCGTCTTCTTAACAGAAAGAAGAATTAGTTTAGAATACCCCAGTGAAGGCAGCTGGGCAGTAACAAGTGTACTGCCTGCAGCCTACACTCCCTTCTGTCATTGGGGAAGCCTGAGAAAGGGGATGTGGTGTGGAGCGTGTTCAAACTGGCTCACCTATGCCCTCGTTTCTGAGCACCCATTTTGGAAACTTAGGAAACACTGGGCTAAATCAAGTGCATTTCGTAGAAATCCCCACACTCTAAGATCAATGCTGCCATCATGTATCACTTGCTGTGGAAAGAAGCTTTGGCGCGAAAAGATGTTCCTGGCTGCAATGTTCCCAAAACACCGTAGCTAATGGAATCTTACTTTTGTTTTTAAAAAGTATATGGAGATATTGTATTTGTCCATATCGTGTATATGAATATGTTTTGCAGATGGGGTGATGACATTTCTCCCATTTCCACAAATAGGCTTTGAGACCTCTAGCGATCTGTATCATCTTTCCACAAATCTGTTCTCCTGTCAGTTTGCCATTCCCACTACTGTTTCTTTGTGTGTCTATGTGCATGTGAGTTCAGGTGTCATAGAAGCCAGAAGGAGGTGTCAGATTCCCTAGAGCTGAAGCTCCAGGGGTGGTGGTGAGTAGCCTGACATGGCTGCTGGGAACCAAACTCCTGTTCTCTTGCTCCAGCCTCCTGCCGTTTTTCTTTGAGATGTCTTCTCTAATAGTTATTTTATTGATAGTCTCGAAGTGGGGTACCCAGAAATTACCATAACATTCCATGTATTTTGCAAGAAAATACTACCCTTATTTACATAAAGTTCAGGACATATATAATTTTGCATAAAATTGACCTCCACATTAGGTCAATTGGGTACCTATTGTTTTAATCAAATCTTGGAAAGCATATGCCTGGTTCCATACTGATTTCTGCATTGCCTTTGGATTTCATAAGTGCTGCACATCTAGCCCCTTAACCATCTAGTACAATCTAATTCAACATTTTCTAAACTACCTAGTTGAGTAGAACTATTCTGAATCCTACGCTATAATTATTTGAAAGACATTTGTCTATTCGCCTGATTTTTCCCCCTGGAGATAGAATCTTGCTATATAGCTCAGGCTAGCCTCAAACTTAGGATCCCCTTACCTCAGCCTCCCCAGTACTTGGATTGAAGGCATTTTACACCATGCTTGTTATCTACCATCTTTTTATTTCTAAGGGTGGATACTAACATATTCCCAGTTCAGTTCCCTGCATTTACTAAAGTGGTATGTGATTTTTTTTTTTTTTGAGACAGGGACTCACTGTGCAGCTAATTTGGAAAACACAATGATCTGCCTACCTCTGCTTCCAGAGTTCTGGAATTAAAGGCATGCACTACCACAATGGGCCGTATGTAATTATACTTTTTTACCAAACACTGAAAGCAAAGGGAGTCTCCAGACTGATGAGGAAGGCAAGGGACTCTCTGCAGCTTAGCCATAGAATTTAGAGTACCTTTGCCACACACCTCTTTCTACTTATTGGTCCTGTCATTGGTATCAGTTTTGCTTGACTTTGATTCCCACAGAGCTCAGTTAGCTAAAGTTAAGGTACATAAGGACAGGCTGTCTTCTCCTTATGGCTGTACAGAGATGGCAGTGACAGTCAGGCGCCACAGCACTCCACATTATTTCTTGTCCTTGACTTATCTGACCCACTTACATGTTGCTTTTCTTTTTAGCTTAAAGAAAACTTTGGGGTTTTTTTTGTTTTTTGTTTTTTTTTAATTTCTGTTATCATTCCTCCTATACAATTGCTCCCCGCCCTCCAAAAGTCTGGTTAAACTATCTAATCTAGATTTAAACAGCAACCAACTCAGTTACTTCCACCAAACCTGTGCACTGAGCTTTTCCAGAGTAGCTGCTTCCTTATGGTGGCCACATGTTGGTGCACAGCTTATACAGAATGCTTAGTTAACAGGCTTACTTAACAGAAATAAGTTCGCATCTTTAACTCCTTAAGATTTTCCCAGCTTGCATAGTGGTACATCCAGATCCTAGGAGATGAGGTCAGGAGCATCAGGAGTTCAAAGTCATCCTTGGCTGCCTAGTTGAGGCCAGCCTGGACTCCACGAGAACCTGTCTCAAACAATACAAAAAGCAATCGAACCAATTTGAAGCTTGCAATCAAAAACGCAGACCATTTCCATGGCTACGTAACATTTCCTCTTGGGTTTATCCTCCTGCTTGTCCACCACTGGCTCTAGGCAACCACTTCTCTCTTTCTCATCATGTAGAATCTAAGTATGCAATCATAAAGTCTATCATTTTGTATCTGGTTCTTTTTATTTGGAATAATATCTTTGGAATCCATCTGTGTTGCTTCCTGTATCAGTTGCTTATTATTTTTTATTACTAAATCTATGTAGGGTACAATTGGTCTCTTCGTTCACTTCAGAGCTATTACTAATAAAGCTGCTGTGAACACTCGTGTTTAAACCTTTATGTGGATTGAGCTTTTTAAAAATATTTCTTTCGTGTGTGTGTACCTGTGTATGAAGGGGCAGGATATTTCTGTGCCAAGGCATGTACAGAGAGGCCAGGGACAACTTGCAGGAGTCATTTTTCTCTATATACCCTTGTGGTCCCAGGAATTGAACTTAGATCATGAGACTTGGCAGCAAGTGCTTTTACTTACTGAACCAGATTGCCAGCCCATGGATATATTTTTTATTTTCTCTTGAGTAAATATGTAGCAGAATGATTATATGATGAATATATGTTTAACCTTATAAGGAATTGCCAGCCAGTTGTTTTCAATATGAATTTACCATTTTTTGTTCCCACTGACAGTGAATGGTCTTTAATATAGTTCATATGTGAATTGTTTAAACAGTGGATTTTATTTTTGGTTTTCATTCACTCGTTTTGATGTTGTTGCTTTCTTTTATTTTGTTTGGGTATTTTAGAGAGAATCTTCATGTATATTCCTGGCTTGCCTGTAATTCCAAGCTGGCTTCAAACTCCTGGGAACTCTTCCTTCATCTCCTGAGTGTTAAATTACAAGCGTTTGCTTAGTCTAAATTTTAAAAGTTGTTGTATCCAATATTACTTGGGATAAGAAAATTACCAATGATGGCAGAAAAATAAGTTTCAATATATTTATTTTATCAGAATTGTTAATCTATTTATATTTTTGGTCAAATAATTTAACTTGCATGTGTTGGATTTTAGTATTTGGTTAAACATAGTTATTCATCACTGTTCCAAATGACTGGCTAAAGAGCTTTTGCAGTTTATTTGGTTTGGTTTGGGGTTTTGGTTTTATGAGACATAGTATTTCAGACAGCACTCAAATTCCTGGTTCTCCTGCCTCAGCCTTCCAGATTTAGAATGATAAGCATGTGCCATAGCATACCTGGTTGTATTTTTTGCTTGCTTGTTTGTTTGGCATAAGATTTTACTATATAGTCTAGGCTGGTTTATACCTTCCAAATTCTAGGATGACCGGTATAGCCACCATTGCTAGTGAGGGCACACTTCTAAAATAAAAATCCAAGCTGGAGACAATGGGGTACACTTGTAATTCTAGCACATGGGAGGCTGAGGCAGGAGAATTGTAAGCTGAAGTCCAGTCTGTGCTACATAAAACCCCATCTCAAAACGGAAGTAGAAATTCAAGGTAGGCCATACCTAATTAAAGAGGACTTGTGACTTGTTGAAGTCCCAGTAACATACTCGCTGTGCACATGGCTTTCCGAACTCTCTAATTTCCTGGCAAGAAAAGAATCTGACTTCATAGAAAGATACTTGCCAGTGTCTCATTGGTTATCTGGAAAGCTACCAAGCGTAGTATTACCATTTGGATCTCAGTGACAAGAAGGAAAAAAAAAGCTAAATAAAACAGTAGATGCACTTGCTCTGTGTTGACCATAGCAACGATCTAAGGGTTTACATGGAACACATGTTACCAAGTGACAAGTCTTTTTTAATCTTGCCTTGCAAATAGAGATGATAACATAAGTGCCAGCATTGGCTGAGTCTTGTCTGGGATCTCCCCAATGTAGAGTAGGAAAAAGAAGCCGTTTGTGTTTTAGAGAGTGTAGTCATGCTCTCAGCAGGCTGGTAACTAAAGGAATTGTGGTCTACCCTTACTCATATGGTGAAATCAGTCTTTGGGGCTTTTGATCATAAACTGTCTTTTTTTTTTTTTTTCCTGCTGTGATACAGGGTCCAGATGACCCATCAAATCTGGGGCCATTAGGCAATGCCTCCTCTACATTAGCCCCTTCACCTCTTAGCTTTTGTCTGTTACAATGAGAAGCATTTGTTTAGTCTCCAGTTTCCTCTGAGCAGTTTAAAAGTACTTAATCTACCCAAAAGTTATCTTTCCCTCTATAATCGGACAGTTGAAGGACTCCACTGAGAATCCCATTGAACTTTGGTTGGGAACATTTAATAAACTCTGGGTGACTCTGGAATTCTCTTTATGCAATGATATGTGGAACCAGGGGCAAATGTACCTCTAGTTAAGAGTCTTTGCCTCAGTATGGCAAAATCTAAGATTAATTTCATGAATGAAAATGACTTTCATGTAAGATGTACAACCCATGCCTGTAATCCCAGCACTTGGGAGGTAAAAATTGGAAGATCAGGAGTTTGAGGCTGGTCATAGCTACATAGTGAGTTTGGGGGCAACCTAGGCACTCATGTAGCCTTTAAAAAGGCAGCTTCTACAGAAATGCCCAGCAATTAATGATGCACACCATTAATACCAGCATTTCATGAAACCGACACAAGCAAATCTCTATGAATTCAAGGCCAGCCAAGGATACAGAGTAAAGTCCTATCTCAAAACAAATGAACTTCCAAAATCTACTACATTAGGAGGTAGAGAAAAGAACATTAAGAGTTCACGGCCAGCTTCTGCAATGTAGTGAGTTCAAGGCCAACTTGAACTATGTGAAACCTAGCAACAAACAAACAACTCACCCTCAAAACGAGTCTTTTTCTTTTTACCACATCAGGCTGAATTCTCAGGAAATTGAAGAGCAGTACATATGCCTCGTGAGAATCAGCAGGGAAACAGGACCTCATTCGGAGCTATCTGTCCTCAAAAAAACTTGAATTAGAGACAAATGAATGTGACAGTTTCTCTTCAGCTTCTCCCTCCCTTGCTCTTTGTTGTTTCTTTCCTTCCAGCTGCTCACCCTCCTCCTCAACCAGTATTTACCCTGATCTGGCCTCTCCTCAAAGGAGCCCGTGTCCCTCTTCTAAACAAAACCCCCATCTAACAAGGCTGACATCAATTTGGACATCCCAATTAGCCTATCCGAAGGACAATTAAAATGACCAATAAATGTAACTCTGTGGGGAGGCATTTGTGTTTTCAAATCTCAGCCCCTGGGAGAGTCAGTGGTTGGGTGTAGCCAAGAGTCTCTGTCATGTTCCTTCCCCACCCCCCACCCCAGAAAGCTTCCCCTAAGCTTAGAAGTGGGGCAGGCACTGGCTTCTCTCCTCGATCCCTATTACTATTTCTATTTGTTTGTTGGAAACAGTGGTAAGGGAAGGTTAAATACAACCCAGGTTTCTTCCTAAGAAAAAGGGAACAATGCAATGATGTTGCCTATTTCGTAGGTTATTGTAAAGATGGATTCATGCTCTGTGTGTAAAACAGTAGGCTGCCTGGAAAATAATAAGCATGCAATTTAGGAAGCGTTTGTGATTTACAAAGTGGTCTCTGAGAGGAAGAGAATAGACAGCTACCAAGTATTTCTGCTTGCGTCCCTTCCTAGACTTTCATGGCTTATAACTCTAGGTTTTTATTCGTGTGAGTGTTATGAAGTTCACTTTAAAATAAATTATAGTAGAAAATTAAAATCTGTAGGTACTAGGTATCCAGTCATATGGAGATATGTTAAAAGTGATGATAGATGTAAGCAAAATAATTATTCGATTCCTCTTGTGGAGTATGGGTGTCGCTCACTGGTACAGATTTGACTAACAGTGTCAAGTGGGTCGAGTCCCAGCACACACAGATACACACACAGACACACACACATACACACACATACTCACGCACACATATACACACAGAGAAGAGGAGAGAGAGAGAGAGAGAGAGAGAGAGAGAGAGAGAATGAAATATCACAATGATGCTGACAGGCACTGTAAGTACTTTTGGCTCTTGCCTGTCACCACTTTTATCCCTGTCTCTACTCTCATTTATTCCTTTTTGTTTGTTTGCTTGTTTGTTTTTGTTACTGTAGTTATTGTATGTTTGTTATGCTTTGTTTTGAGTCAGGGTCTCATACTACATCTCAAGCTGGTCTGGAATTCTATGCAGACATGGCCTCAAACTTATGTCCATCCCCCTGCACATGTGGAAACCAGAGGTTGACATCAGATATTATAGTTAATTGCTCGCCACCTTATTCTTTTAGACAGGGCCTCTTAGTGAACATGGAAGCTCATCAATTTGGCTAAACTGGATGGACAAGGAGTTGCAGAAATCCACCTGTCTCTGCACTCCATGTCCAAAAGTGGGGTTCCAGGTGTCTGCCACCATGCCCAGTTTGAGTTTGAGTCTAGCCTGAGGAACATTTTGAATTCCAGGATAGCCTTGGCTACAGGCAAAATACTATATCAACAACAACATTAAGTCTGCAAATCCTCATTGCTTTTTATTGTGTTTTTAGAAGCTTGCAGCCCACTCAGATGCTTGCTCGTGTGCCAAGCTTGTGTCAGACAAGGTGTTGGAGAGAGTTGTTACAGTTGCCTTCATCTCTTCTGTTAGACATCACAAGGACAGGACTCATTGTTATGTAGACATACTATTTGCTGTAGAAGGCCATGGAGCTAATATCAATCCAGCTTGTTAGATATCATGTAGTGTAATATGTTTTATCTCATTGAATTTTCATAAAACCTGGTAAAGAAGTTACTATAATAGTTTGAGTTTTGCACAAGAGAAACTGAACTCAGAGAAGCGAATTTTCTTAATTGAAGCCAGACAATAAGTAGCAAGGCTTTGACATACTAAAATGGATTATGATAAAAACTTTGCATATGTGGTCCAATTTGTGAAAAAAAATTAGTATAGATACTAATATAAGTGTATATATGTGCATATGAAAACATTAGAAGGAAACATAAGATGTTGACAATTGGTTGATGTCATTGTGGTTTTGGTTTTTCTTCTATGTAATGGTTATTATTTTCTGAGATGGAATCTTACCTCGTGCCCCAGGCTGACCTTAAACTCCCAGCCCTCCTGCACACACCTCACCAATGCTGAGCTTACCAATGTGTGCTACCATGTCTGGTATGGTTTCTGGGTTTTGTAGCAAACAGGAAGAGGAAGTGAAGCCAGGAAGCAGATGAGTTACTTGTGTAATTTTAAAGATTGCCAAATCTGGAAAGTCTGGTGGTAAGGTGGTAATTGTTCTTAAGTAAAGGCAGAAAAAAATAGTGGAGAGTTAAGGCTAATCCAGAGGGAGGGGAGATAGATTCTGGAGTTGAGTTCAGGGAAGGCAAAGGAACCTAGTGCCAAAGCTGTAAGGGGAAGGGGTCAACCTGAGCCAAAAGTCTCCACTTCAGGGAGGCTGGAGGTGGGAAGGTGAAAGGCACGGGTGAGTGGCCAGGTGAAAAAGGCTATGACCTATGTCTGTTCATTAAAATCCAAAGCTAGGTGCTGGACGAAGGGCTCTGAAGGCAAGAGTCAGGTAGTGAATATGAGGAGATAGAAAAGATTTGGAACAATCTCTGAGAGAAATGTGATATCGATGTATAAAAGGACTGCCTCATAGCTCTTGAGGCCCAGCGGGGGCTGACTGGCCAGGCTTTGTAGTGGAGCCAACTTCCTGACCTTCTCCTGCCTGAGAGAGGGTGATGTCAAGGATGCACACTGTGCTAGGGTTTTCACAAGGCTGGGGACTGGCAGAGCAGGTGCTGCTGAGAGGGAGTCAACCCAAGCAGAGCTAAAATGTCTGGCCATGGACTCAATTGGAAGTTGCTGAAAGGAAGCCAGGAAGCTACTAATGGCTTCTGGGAAAGGAGGGGGGAGGAAGTACAGAGTGCTAGCTGTGAGGGCCGGCCTAGGAGCAGGGGTAGAGGTGAGGGTGGTAACAGAAAAGTCACAGAAATGTCTCTGAGGTTGAGAGGTTGAAGTGGGGTATTATGGAACCCTGCTAGGAAGTGTGAAGAAGTGGTCAAGATGTGACATGAAAGCGTAGGCAGAATTCAAACAACACTTTACCTGAGCGTTATCTATCAGGATTACACACATTCATTCCATTCAACAACTCTGCCATAAGGAGCTCTGTCTTACCCACATGCTTCTGTGCAGGCTGACTGCATAAGAAGAGACAAACAGTACAACATTATCTGTAACTGCATCTGATGAGAAAAGTCCTGAAACCCAATCATAGTGCATTCCATTTAGTCATATATGATGGTATAAAAGGGTGAATTTCATGTGCTGATATGAAACTGTATAGTGGACGGGAGAGGCAAGACACGGCAGGGCGTGAGTAGCATTTGACAATTTCGGCAAAGAACGATTGCAGAAAGAGACACAAACATTACTATTGGTTTCTCCAAAGACAGCTGTTGGCAAATGGACTTGAGCTGGGAACTTTGGCCTGGGGACAAAGATGGAATGGGACCTGACACACACTTTAAAAAAAAAAGCCAAGGTTTTACTATGTAGTCATGGCTAACCTAGAACTCACTCTGTATACCAGGCTGCCAGATCTGTCTGCAGATCCCCTGCTTCTTGAGTGCTGGGGCTAAAGGCTTGCACCTTTATGTCTGGTTCTTTTTGTAAAGTTATAAAAAAGTGTGTGTGTGTGTGTGTGTGTGTGTGTGTGTATAGAATGAACACTATTGAGTATATAGATGGACATCAAAGGGTAACTTGTGGAAGTCAGTTGTCCTCTTCCACTATATAGCTCCTGAAAATTAAAATCAGGTCATCAGGCTGGTGAGCAAGCATTTTTATTCACACAGTGATTGCATAAAGCTCTCCTTCCCCTACTTTCTCCTACCTTTTGTATTTTGAGTCCTGTGAATATATTACTTGCTGAGAAAACAATTTAAAACAGATGAATTTAATCCCTCAACCTCAGTTTTATGTATGTATGTAATTTGTATCCACTTTATAGATATAAATCATTATAATAAAGGTACAACAAAAATATCCACTAGAATTTTGCTTCAAACCCGTCATTTTGCCAGGATATTTGGTCGGGGTTTGGATGAAATAAAACTGACCATGTGTTGAAGTTAAGCGATAAATATACAGGGATTTATTTTCATTTGAAATATGAAATTGCCTTTTTTTTTTTATAAATACAGAGTCTCACTCTGTAGCCCAGATCAGAACTCAAAGGTGGCCTCAAACTCCCCTGCCAAATGCTTTGATAGCAGTTGTGACATGTCATGACCTGCGAAAATGACCATCATTTGAGAGAGACAGTCTCGCTATGTAGCCCTGGCTGACCTGATACTCACAGAGATTTGCCTGCTTCTATCTCCCAAAGGGCAAGGAAAAAATTAAAGAGAAACAGCAAAATGGTTCGGTGGATAAAGATGCTTGCTGCTAAGCCTGCCAACCTGAGTTCTGTCCCCAGAACCCTCATGGTAGAAGGAGAGAAACTACTCTCAAAAGTTGTCCTTTGTGCACCATGGCACTTTCTTGTATACACACACACACACACACACACATGCACACACACACAAATAAATAAAAGTAAAAAAAAAAAAAACCCACTTCCTATCAGGCTCATTCTAAGAACATTCTAGACCTTGTATCTCATAATTGAATGGAAATTCCCATCCCCCGTTGACTTGTGAATCAGCATCATTACCTCGTTGATTTCCCTTTATTATGGGGCCTGGTACTGTTCTCAGGATTTTTCCTATTAATGACAATCTCTCCCCATTCTGATGGTGTTAATTGGCTACTACCTTATTCTTATTGCTTGCAAAGCTCATCTTGTTCTCGAAAAAATCACTTCATTAGGTTTTTTTTTTTTAATGACCACTTGACATTCTCTTTCTGCACCAGTTTATTATTAGCTACCCTAACTAATTTATGGTCATTCCCCTAACCTGATTACCTATACTTATCAATCTAGGGGCTGATATGTCTTTGGCATTCACTTACACATCACAGCAAAGGTCATGGGTGAGCACACTTGTATCCTACCTTTCAACCTCAAGTTGTTTTGCTTATGTCTACTCTTCTTATGTTACCTCAGAGGCCATAGTGGTCTCAGTCTGGCTGCTCACAGTCTGCTAGCCCTTGCCTTGTTGTCTGTCCTCAGGAGGCAGGTGGCTTTCTTCTCCTACAGGCTCAAGTGTCTTCTCTGTATCCCAATATGTCAGTCACCTCTGCACGCATGTCTCACCAGCACCCAAAACCTTCACAAGGTTTCCCAACTGATATGGTTTTGAGTCTGGAGTGCCTTCCTCCCCCACTCATATTTTGAATGCTTGGTTCCCAGCTGGTGAGACTATTTTGGGAGGAGGCTGTGGAAATTTTAAGAGGTGGAGCCAACTAGCAGAAATAGGTCAGTAAGGGTGAGCCCTTAAAGGTGATGGTCTGGCCCTTGGTCCATGGCTCACCATGATATGAATAGCCTGTCCATCATGTTTCTACACTCACAGATGGTACAGAGCTGCCCTGCTTTCCTCACTGTGCCTGGTGGAGATCCTGTCTTAGGTAATTTCTCTCAGGTACTTAGTTAGTTACAGAGATGCAAAAATGACTACTGCACCCAACGAGAGCCTCCTCTCTTACTTGTCAATCCTTTTGTTTTAGATGGGGTCCTATTCTGTATCCCAGACTCTCTTTGAACTTCCTGAGATCCTCATTGTCTCTGCCTCCTATGTGCTGAGATTACAGGGGTGTGTCACCAGACCTGGCCCACGCCTCCTCTTTATATCCCCTGTAAAGAGCTCCTCTGACTCCTTTCCTCAGAAGTCTGAGCTTAACATGCATCCTCCAGCTCTCACATAAGCCTGGACCACATGATGCATACGCAGGAGGATAGCATGTTTGAGGCCAATCTGAACAACATAGATATGACATAGTTACACAGCAATAAAGAAAAGGAAAGAAAGCCGGGCAGTGGTGGCACACGCCTTTAATCCCAGCACTTGGGAGGCAGAGGCAGGTGGATTTCTGAGTTCGAGGCCAGCCTGGTCTACAGAGTGAGTTCCAGGACAGCCAGGGCTACACAGAGAAACTCTGTCTCAAAAAACATAAATAAATAAATAAATAAATAAATAAATAAATAAAATAAAAGAGAGAGAGAGAGAGAGAGAGAGAGAGAGAGAGAGAGAGAGAGAGAGAAGAAACAACACATTGTATACAATTTATAGTTCATATTCAAGTTTTACTTGTCTGGTGGCCTATATTGCTGCATCTTATCACCAATGGTCTGTCTAAAATCACATATTTACTTGACATGATTCTTTTCTTAATACTTCTTAAACCTGGAATGGTTCTCCACCTGATATTGCCATTTTGGATGAGTCTAGGAAAATTTCTTTGAAGAATGTGCTTCAGTTTGGGGTTGTCTGGTGTGTCCTCCTCATGAGAGTCAGGTTATTCACATTTGACAGGAATGAAACACTACAAGGCTATTGATATTGGCTTTCATTCCTTGCTCAAAACTATGTCTTCTAGGCTGGAAGAGATAGAGTCTCTTCCAGAACCTAAGGCTTGCATCTTTTCATCTAGGCTCTAAGCCAGCAAGCTCCAGCCATCCACCTGTTTCCGCCCTCCGAGAGTTGGGCTTACAGGCCTTTTCAGGGATGGCCAGCTTGGTTTGTGGGTGTTGTGATCTGAACTCTGGTCCTCCCAATTATACAACAGGTGCTATTAGTTGCTAAGACAGCTCTCTAGCCCTGGTCTTGCTGTTTTCTATGAAATCTGAGAGCAGAGAAGGGAGTAGAAGACACTCTTGCCTTTCCATTTTGTGTATATAAAGAATAGGAGCTGAGTTTGGAAGCACATGCCTGAAGAGGGATGAATCAGGGAATTCAAGTGAAGTCTGGGCTACCCTGAAACCTGTCTCAGGGGGGAAAAAGGTTAGAGAGAAACTATAGGTTTTGGTTTTGTGGTTTTATGGATTTTGGTTCTTGGTTTTTTTGGATGTGAGATGAAGTTCAGGGTTCTATCTAAGCATTTCTTCCACCCAAAAGATCACATTAATTAGATCAAGGCACAGTTCTCATATTGTACTTATGGGCAGAAGAGGAAAAGCCAGCCTAGTATGTAGTAGAGATTGTGTTCTTTCCTGGAATGGCTGTAACACAGCACTAGAAACAACAGACATTTATTGTTTCATAGTTTTAGAAGCTAGAATATGAAATCAACATGTTGGCAAGGCCATACTCTGCACGTTATAAAGGAATAGCCTTGTCCAGCTTGGGGTAGCTCCAGTTGATCATTCACTAGAAGCTGCACAACTCCAATCTGTGGCTCCATTTTCATGTGACCTCCATCTTTTCTCAGTTTACACTATTGTGTGTGTGTGGGGAGGGTGTCCTAAATTACCTTGTCATATACAGGCTAGAAAACATATAAGGACCACCCTAATGACCTTTTCTTACCTTGTCACACTGTCGTCATCTGCTGCACTAGTAGCTGAACTACCTGTGTATTTTGTATGGTAAGCAAGCTCTCCGCCACTGAATTATATCCCCAGCTCTTTATATTTCTTTCAAGAGAGAATCTCATTACATTGTCTAGACCAGCTTCAAACTCTTGATATATCTGAGGAAGCCCTTTAACTTATGATCCCCTTGCCTCAGCCTCCCAAGTACCTGGGTTTACAGGCAGGGACTCCCACACCCAGCTTGTAATAGTAATTTTACAGTGGAAAAGCCTTACATCAGCAGATTTTCCTACAGGACTTCAAGCTATCTTTTAGGGGGAATATTATCCAGTGTATTTGAGAACACTTAGAGCACTACAAAAGGAAACTCTAGCTCTATGTAATATTTACTCTAGCACACCAGAAGCTTTTCTTCCTCACTCATTCTGGTTTTGGTTGGCTTTCCCACAAGTAAAGAAGGAAAACAAGATAGAATATATCTGGTGTCCTTGAAATAGACTTAGGACATAAATTTCAAATGACAATAGCAGCTATTCACACACCTATTACACAGAGGGCAATCATAGAGAACACTCAAAGTCTACAGAGGTCTCACCCCTGTGGTCCTTCCTACAATTCTAATAATTGCTTTAGAATATAAATAAATGTGTCACCTTTTAGCAGATGGGGATCATGAGTTCCAGAGACAGAGTGACTTCTTGTAGGCTATATAACTACTGACAGTAAATTTCATGCAAGAGAAGGGACATGTCTGAAGGTTATCAAATATAGTATAGTCATTCACTTATTCACCAAAATTACAGACTGAAGGCCCGCCATATCTAACCAGATGAATGAATAACAGACTGAATGAATGGATAACTTAAACCTGATCTATACCTCTTGTCTTCATTTCCTGACCTATTCCTCTAGCCACTGTACCTCACGATTAACCACAGGCTGAAGTACGGGACATTGAAATACCAAGGCAGAGGACAGGGCTTCGGTGGAACTTGGTCCATTTGAGATTCTCTTGCTCTATTTGATAATACCCATCATGATAGTCTTGAGTTGATTCTTGTTCTTCTGTGCCTGTTGAGCTGAGCAAGAAGCCATTGCTGTCAAGATATTAAAAATCCTTTCGTTTCCGGTTTTATTTGACATATAACATTTGTCTGAAATATCTTTGGACAAAAGGCAGGCTTTATCATGTGAACAGCTCTGTTGTGACAGTGTACCAAGGAAACAAAGAATTAATTAATTAACCTGTTGGCTGCAGATATGGATCAGAGATAGAATGCTTGCCTAGCAGTCCTTGGGTTCACTCCCTAGAGCAACAAAAAGAAATTAAATATTGAAATAAAATAATTTAGTATGTTCCCTTCATATTTCTGAGATGGAATGTTGGCATCTGTATTAGTTATTTTTCTATTGCTGTGATAACACACTGTGACCAAGGCAATTTATAGAAGGAAAGCTTATTTGGGCTTACAGTCCCATGGGGTTAGAGTTTATTGTCATCATGGTCGGGAAGCGCAGCAGCAGATAGGCAGAGAGACTGGAGCAGCAAGCTAAGAGCATACATCTTAAACAGCAGCAGAGAGCAGAGAGCGAACCGGGAATGAATGGTGTCTTTAAACTCTAAAAGCTAGCCTCCAATGACACACTCCCTCCTGCAAGGTCACACCCCCTTAGCCTCCCCACACAATGCCACCAACTGTGGAACAAGTATTCAAAAGCTTGAGAGTGTGGGAGACATTTCATTCAAACTACTATAGCATCCCCTCCCGCATAGTCCAGGTTTCCATCAGCAACACTAGAAGATCCTGTGCTTTAGCCTTGCCAACAAGGCCATATCAACAAGCTACTGTCTCAGGCTTGATTCTAGATAACTGGAAGACAAAGAACAGAAGCTTCCAGAGCAAAGAGTAGTGTAACATCCATAAAAAAAAAACAAAGAGCAGAGCAAGGAGGAGGGTAACATGGATTAGCAACTATTTAGTGCCAAACACTTTTGTAAATCCCATAAGGGCAGGAGTTACCCCCATTTAACATATAAGCAAAGTGAGGGGCAGAGAGTTTTAAGCCAGAGTTTCTTAATCTTTTACTATGTAGGACTCTTTTTCATCTGAAAAATTTTACAGGAACCTAGGTATATAAAACAAGTATACAAATTAAACATTTACTGATAATAAATCATAAAGAGTTTTAAATAATCCCTTGGTAAATATATCATTTTAGCATTTATTAAAGAAGAAGGCAAATTTGCATACTAATAAGATGGATGCCTTTGTTTATTTTTACATAAAGAATTAAATCTTGCCTCAATATTTAATATAGTAAGGCATAGAGCATCTTTGGTGTAATAGATGCTTTGATTTTATAATCATCAGTCCTGAGAAAACAAGTTTTCTCAAATACATAGAAGTGGCAGGCATATGCTTATGGCAATTTTAGAAGTTGTAAAAACTTCTGTCCTAGGGCCAACAAAATAGCTTAATGGATAAAAACATTTGCCGTGCAAACACAACACCCTGAGTTCAATTCCCAGAATCCACATAGAGGTGGAAGGAGAGAGCTAACTCCAAAAACCAGTCCCCTGACCTCCACAGATGCATGTATGCACATAAGCATGTCTACACATTCACGTCACACACACATACACTTTTAAAATGTTTTTATCTTTTTAAAAAAATCTGTCCTAATCCCAAGACAGAAATTAATTTAACTTTTTAAAATATAAAACTCAAATTGGCAACTCAGACAGTACTTTTTATTTTGTTTTTATTTAACATTTTTTCTTACATGTGTGTATGTGCATGTATCTTCACATGTGTGCAGGTGCAGTCAGATGCCAGAATTTTGTTGCCTACCCTGGAGTCAGTTGTGAGAGACTTAACTGGGTGCTAGAAACTGAACTCTGGTCCTCTGAAAGAGCAACAAGCACTTTTACCCAATGAGCCAAACAATTTAAAAACCAAACATTCTAACATACTTCAATCAAAAAGACGTACCAATATGATATTTATATGCTGAAGAATGGTGGAAGAAAATATTTAAAGGCTTTTCTCATAATTAATTATGTCTGGTTAAGTATGGTGGCACTCAAGAGGCAGAAGCAGGCAGAGCTCTGTAAATTCAAAGCTAGCCTGGTCTACACAGAGAGTGTCATGACAACATAGTGAGACCCTGTCTCAAGAAAATGAAACCTTGTATTTAGTAAATCCACATCAGTCCATAGTATATAATAGACCTGTAGCAGAGCTAAGGTGTCCCAGGCAGCAGTCAATGGTATTGCCTAGCATATGTACTTAGAGTGAAGTGTGCCCTTTGTACATACAGAGAGAAGCAAGATTCAGGGAAGTTGCTGATGCAATCCAGGCAAGTGTTTCCAGACAACTCAGACTCATTGTATGTTTGATTTTGAGCTTGTTTTTCTTTATAGCCAGGTCTCATGTATCCAAGGCTGGCCTCAAATTTACTATGTAGCCAAAGATGACTTTAAACTTCTGATTCTCCTTTCACCTTGCTAGTATTAGGATTACAGGCCAATGTCACCAGGTCTTATTTTTTTTAATTAATTTATTACTTGTTTTACATCCCAAACATAGTTTCCTGTACCTTCTCTTCTTCCAACCCCCCACCTCCCCTCCCCAACATATCTACTCTTATCTTCCTCTGTTTCTCTTCAGCAAAGGGGAAACCTCCCATGGATATCAACCTGCCTTAGCACATCCTCTCTTATTGAGGCTAGATGAAGCAGTCCAGCAGGAGCATAGGGTCCCAAAAGCAGGTGT
This sequence comes from Rhynchomys soricoides, assembly GCA_019843965.1. Lineage (NCBI taxonomy): Eukaryota > Metazoa > Chordata > Mammalia > Rodentia > Muridae > Rhynchomys > Rhynchomys soricoides. The sequence continues at coordinate 156,231 of JADRCH010007490.1, read as the reverse complement.
CAGAGTCAGATACAGCCCCTGTTCTCACTGTTAGGAGTCCCACAAGTAGATCAAGCTACACAACTGTTACATATTTGCACAGGGCCTAAATCAGTCCCACATAGGTTCCCTGGTTGTACTGTGCCTTGTTTTATGCAGTCCTGGGATCAAAGACAGGGTTTTGTGCTTGGCAGGCAAGCACTCTACCATCTGAGCTACATCCTGAGCCCCTGGATTTGAATTCTGACAGTTGTATGTTCAGAAACTTTTTACTGTTGCTGTTTTTCCCCCAAGGCTCACACTGGGCTATGACTACCAGTTTAAGGGACTGTGGTTTAGACAACTTATCCAAAACCATCCATCTAATAAATGGTTTAGACAACTTATCCAAAACCATCCATCTAATAAATGG
>JADRCH010007490.1:135676-155830 GCA_019843965.1 Rhynchomys soricoides | reverse complement strand
ATAAATGGTTTAGACAACTTATCCAAAACCATCCATCTAATAAATGGCAGAAATACTCAGGTTACCTGAATATGGTACCGGAATATGGATGGGACAACAACTTCTAACAACTTCTGGGTTACATCAACCAGATGAGAGGTGCTGAGGACATTTCAGGGAGGTACATGCAATATTTAAGCTCCAGATGGGGCCTCTGAAAGGTAGGGTGTGTCTGGAATGTGACAGCCTGTGACAGCCATTCCCATTCCACACACCCTCTCTAACCTGCACGGTACCACAGATTGTTCCCATGGAAAGGTTTGGACTCTGTCCATGTCTTCCGGTATACTTGAGGAAGTGACCTAGAGAAGTTGGTCTGGACTTCTGGCTTCTACTCAGATTACTCCCTTTGAGGCTAACAGAACTGCTGTTCCTCCAAGATCATTATTTCTAGAGGCAACTCTCATGGATCTTGACATCTGGAACACAGCTGTCTCTGGGCCAGAGGAACTTCAAGCTTTGCACGGTAGCCTGGTGCGAGTCATCTCAGGACCCTATGGCTTCACAGCTCCGTGGCCTGCCCCCTTCTTCCTACCTTATGCTTCTTTTCAGATTGAAGTATTGAACGAACTTAACCTCTTTCTGCTCTTTGTTTTTTCTGCCATGGCAGGGAGAAGATTTGTCTTAATCAGATAAAGAATCTTCCCAGTCTGTTCAAGTCACCATCAGCTGATAGTTCCAAACTAAACTACACATCCATAGATTACAATAAAAGAAAGATGCATGCATTCACTGACTCCCCCTTCCCTAGTTCTGGTTTGGAATTTTTGTTTTGTTTTGTGGTATTAGGGACTGAACACAAGGCATGCTATATAAGCACATTAGAACTGTCCAGTTTTCATCTCTGTTGGGGGTGATAAAATACTCTGAAAAGAGGCTGAAGATGGCTTACTGGTTATGAAATTGGTTACTCCTCCAGAGGACCCATGTTAGATTCTCAGCACGCACACAGTGGTTTTCCATAACTCCAGTTCCAGGACCCAACATCTTTTTCTGGCCTCCACAGGCACAGGGCACAGACAGACATGCAGGCAAAACATCCATAGCATACTATAAAAAATCCCATACATTTTTAAAAAATAAACCAAAAATACTCCGACAAAAGCAACTAAGGAGAGAAAAAGTTTACACCTTACAATTTCGGGTTATGTTCTGTCACTGTAGAGAAGTTAAGGCAGGAACTTTAAACAGCTAGTCACATCACACCCACAAATGAGAGCACAAAGAAATGAATCCATACATGCTCACTTGCTTACTTGCTTATGTTCAGCTTGATTTTTCCACTCATACATTTTAAGATTTCCTACTTAGGGAGTGGTGCTGCCTATAGTGGGCTAGGTCTTCCCACATCAATGAACTGAATTAAGACAACTCCCAACAGACACACCCACAGGCCAACCAAGATTTCCTTTCCAGATGATCTAAGCTATTACACTTCACCTCCTTGTCAACTCAACATGCAAATAAATCACAGTCAACATAGACAAAGCTATAGCCTTTCACTCCTTGTCCCTAGACTCTCTTTTTCATAATGTAACATACAGTCCAACATTAAAAGTCCCAAGTGTTTTTAAAAGCCACAAGTCTCTTAACTGTGAACTCCTATAAAATAAAATTAAAAGCTATGAACTTACAAAAGCAGTGGTTTGAATATGCTTAGCTGTCCTGGAACTTGCTATAAACTGATCTTGAACTCAGAGATCTACATGCCTTTGTCTCCTGAGTGCTGGGATTGAAGGCATGAACCATCACACCTGGACCTAAGTGTTTCTTTATCTTTTCACAAGATCTTTACAAATTCTGCATTGTAGTTCATTCCAGATATAGTCAAGTTGACAATCAAGAATAGCCATTATAATCCATCCCTTGTCAATTTGACATACAATCATATCTCCTTACATCCAAATGAAAAAATAAGCAGGTCATAATGAAACCTAACATAATATAAACTATCCCTTGTTCAACTGCTAATACATAAACAATAAGCTTGATTGGGTGAGCACTTGCCCTGAGGTCACCACCACCTTCCACACACAAATTTCCCCATCATTCCTGCCACTTCCCAAAAGCCTACTCTCCATAGCAGAGCTGTGTTCTGCCTCCAACAAGGCCACACCTACTCGAACAAGGCCACACCTACTCGAACAAGGCCACACCTACTCCAACAAGGCCACACCTACTCCAACAAGGCCACACCTACTCCAACAAGGTCACATCTCCTAATAGTGCCACTTCCCATGGGCCAAGCATATTCAAATCACCACAGACTTCCAAGATATAATGGCACAGAGCAATTAATCTTGTTTAAAAGTGAAAAGTTAGAGGAATACAAGAAGTGGTAAGATCAAAACAAAGCCAAAATCCAGCAAGGAAAATACCAAATCTTGTAGCTCTAATGTCCAGCATCTGGGGCTCATAATGCAATCTTGTCACAAAATGGCTTGGATAGCCCCATTCCTCCATATCTACCTTGGGCAGTGCACAGAGCTTCTCTCTTGGGCTTAGGCTGGCTCCACCTTATACCTGAAGCTTCCCTTAGTGGACATCCCATGGCCTGACTTTATCATCTCCAATATCCTGAGTTCTCCATTGAAACTGAGGTTTTACTTTACAGCCCCTTGCAAAGGCTTCTTAAGGCCCTCTCTGCAAAGACTTTGACCAGGTCACAGGGTACAAGGCCTCAGATGTTTCCCACAACTTCCTCAGTTTTGCATCTCTTGTGTCTTCAAAACCAGTAACATGTGGACAGTGATACATTGCTACATTCTGCTGCCAGCCCAGCCTCTTTAGACAGCAACTACATAAGCTTTGGGATGCTGGCCCTGAGAAAACATTTTTCTGTAGTCCCAGTACTGGAGGTTTCACTTGAGGGATGCTGATCTTCTTGACAACTGCAGCTGCTTATTCATCCCCAGCATGATGAGTACACACAGAGAGAATGGTGGCCAAATTATTACACAAATAGTCCCTGTTCTTTTCCAGGAGGTTCAAGATTTAACTTTCCATCCTAACACTCAGGAGGCAATGGCAAGTAAATCTCTGAGTTTGAGGCCAGCCTGGTCTACAGAATGAGTTCCAGGTAAGTCTGGGTTTGTGTGTGTAGTGTGTGTGTGTGTGTGTGTGTGTGTGTGTGTGTGTTGTATCCATGTGCATCTGTGTGTGCACAGGTAAACTCATCCATGTGGGTGCATGTAGAAGCCAGAGTTTGATGTCAGGATGTCCTCCTCAATCACTTCTTCACCTTATTATTTTTCTTAAATATTTATTTTTATATTTTAATCACATGTGTTCATATGTGAGCACACGTGCCCAAGGAGTACAAAGGGGGGCACTAGACCCCTGGATCTGGATTTGCAATAACTTGTGAGCCACCCAATATGGCTGCTGGGAACTAAACTCAGAACCTCTGCTCTTTAAAGGCTGAGTCATCTCTCTGGCCCTTTACCTTAGTTTTTGAGACAGGCCTTGTGACTTAACCTAGAGCTTGTCATTTTGGCTGAACTGTCTGGCCAGCAAGCTCCCAGTATCCACTGAGTCATCTTCCTGTATCTTCTTCTTAACATTTAATCTTGAAATAAAATATAGATTTCCAAAAAGTTGCCCTTTACCCGATCTCCCTCATTAAATCCATTTCTCATAACGATGTATACTAAAAATGATAGAACACTTGACATTGACACCATATGTATTTACTTCTGGCCCATCTTCTTATTACATGTATACTTTTGTGGCCCCTACCAGTATCAAAATATTGAGTTATTCCTTCACCACAAGGATCTCCCTCACGCTCCTTTGTAGTCTTCCCCCACCTCATCTCCACCATCCCAAACCCCTGCAGGGTACTTTAAATTTTCTAGTGTGTTTACAGATACCTCTCACCTTAGCACTCAGACTGAGCCAGGAGTACAATAAATTCAGGGCCAGCATGGGCTACATAATGATATCCTGTTTCAAAACCCAACACCTCCCCCCCCCACACACAAAAGGTTAGTTTCTTCAAGAAAATGGATTAAGATATCTAAGTAGTAGCAATGTACATACATGCTGGATGTACAGTCAGCTGCATACACAAATTGCAAGTGTCTTGGAAGAAGAGAGATGTTCCAAAGAGAAACACTTATGCCCCCCCCCCCCCCCGTGTGTGTGTGTGTGTGTGTGTGTGTGAGAGAGAGAGAGAGAGAGAGAGAGAGAGAGAGAGAGAGAGAGAGAACACAAATTTTCCCAGAATTTCAAATTTCATGCTTGATGGACTAATGGATGAGACTTGGGTGCCACCTAGGAAGGGATTTCACACAGTTCTGTCAACTTATCCAACCAAGACAGACTGGGGAGAGTCAGCCCAGACAATGAGTGAACATTGAACAGGCCCACACCTTGATCAGGACTGCTTAATTAGGAATATGTCTTATCTGGGATTAAACCTAAACCTTGCATCAATGCTGTTGAAATGAAGGCTTGTTATTTGTCCTTCTTTTCAGTGTGACCACACTGAATAAATCTTGCTCTGCTTTTCAATATTATTTCTACCTTGAATTGGCATGTTGGGGAAGGGTGGCCAAGCCTAGTTTGCTGAGGTTGTCAGTGCCTAGACTTTTGCCCTAAAAGTGCTACTTACAAAGCCAGAGCCCGCTCTGACATTCTAGGGATGTTGATGAGTTTCACCAAATGTTTAGAGCAAGGACACTCTTCCTGTCCATTTCCTCTGTAATTAGCAAAACCCTTATCTTTATTTAGCTGAACTGTTACAAATGCCTTTGATATCCTGTCTCAGAGTCCTGATGGAGCTGGAGTTTAGAGGGGACAAAAGCCTGGGATCTGGTAGCCTCTCCCTTGAAAAACAAGCTAGCTATAGCCAAGCATCCACTATATGCAGACTAAAAGATGGAGCATGGTGCGAAGTAGAGAAAGGGTATTATTCAGGATGGATTGGAAGGAAGAACCGATTAAAGAGTCTATTGATTCCCAAGCCTGTCTTTGGGGGGGAGATGTGAGCTTTCAATTTGAGTAGACAATAAAGTGGGACAGGGGGCATGTGGAAATGAGCTGTCCCAGTCAAGCTGAAGCCTGGTTGATCTTTGTCTCAGTTCTGGTTCTCCAATGTGCTCAAAACTCCTATTGCAATCTTGGCTTGAGGGCAGCAATCTGGTCCTTCTGCCCCAGAAGGTCACAGCATCAGGAAGAATTGTCCCTAACTGGGCAGAGGTCTGTTCTGTGAGATTTTTTTTTTCCTTCTAGAATCCAAGGTGATTAGAGATTCAAGACAAAGCTTTATCTCTGTGCCTTCAGCCTGAGTAAAGGCGACAGGCACAAAATGAAGGCAGAGGTGTCAGGCTCTTATCCAGTATTTGGTTCCCTTTGAGGCTCTCTGAGGAGTGAATACTGTTTGTTTGTTTGCTTGTTTGTTTGTTTGAAACTTCGTTTCATGGAGGCCAAGTTGGCCGGGAACTTACTATGTAGCCAATGATGACTTGAACTATTAATCCTCCTGCCTCCTCCTCCCAGGTGCTAGATGGATTTCAGACTGGGTGTCTGTTTTCTTAAACGTCTCCTTTTTCTGTTCCTATTACCTAGTTGAAAGGTTTGAGGGTCAGGAAGCCTGGAAGGCTCACAGGAAATTCCAGCATTCTTTCAAAAAACAGGCAAACTAATCTGGCCTCTAGCAACTGGACTGAGGTGGCTTGAATTCCCAGGTGTATTGCGAGCATATTGTCTACCTGACACATACGTACGAGTCATCCTCTGAGGTAATCTAAGTGGAGCAGCACCTTTTAAGGACTTGTCTGAAAAGGACAGCTTATAGGCTACTCTGTAATTCATTGTATCGAAAACAGGAAAGGACCCCAAGTCATGCAAAGACCTGAAAGAGAAAGCCAAAGGGAAGCCCTGGCTATGCCATGGTTGGAATGAATTTGGATTAACTACCTGCTCTCTCTTGCTTGGGCTGGTTTTTGTTTATTTGTTTATTTTGTTAACATCCTTACACTTGGCCCTGATTTATCTTTCTCATCACAAAGAACTCCACAGTTTCCTTACCTTAATAGCAGTGCGTACACAAAACCAGGCTCAGAACCTTTAAGATGTGCTTTCCTGGGCTGGAGAGCTGGCTCAGTGGTTAAGAGCACCAGCTGCTCTTCCAAAGGATCTGTGTTAAATCACCAGCACCAACATGGTGGCTCACAGCTGTCTATACCTACAGTTCCAATGGCTCTGACTCTATCTTCTGGCATCTACTAGTGCTATATACATGTGCTCACAGACAGACTTAGCTGTAGGCAAAGCGTCCATACACATAATAACTTTTAAAACTAAAAAAAAAAAAAAAAAGTGGTACCCTTTAGAAAAATGACTTCAGACTACAGCCTCCACAGCCAGGACCAGAGCTGGAGGAGCCAGTATCCGCCTCAGAGGAGACTTTCAGTCCTGGCAATCAGGTCCAGTTCCCTACTTTCTCCTTAAGAACTCCCTTGCCTTCCAGAACAATGCTCATTTCCTACATCCTTAGCTGCCTTGGTTTATTTGGGATCCCTTGTGCGGCCCTTCCTGTGCTAACATTGTAGTCAGTTTACAAGCACCTTCGGTCAGCTTGTTGGTGTTGGCTTTGTCCTGCACTTGCTGTGAGGCCCTCTTGTGGAGAGCTAGTAATGTGAATTCTTAGAGCCTTGTTTTCCTTAGCTCCGAAGATTCACCGACAATAACTGCTTTTCTGTCTTTAAAAGGATAATCATTGCAATCAGAGGGGCACTTACAATGTCAGTGTAAAGGTTTTAAAGAGAAAATACAGTGATCAGGGCATTGTTAAAATACAATGTTCACAATATTCGGTTTCTAAAGGTTTGTTTTATTTTTAAATGTGGTGTGTGTGTGCGTGCGTGCGTGCGTGCACGCGTGCGCGCACACACACACACACACACACACTCGCATGCACAAGCACCAAGGGCGTCAAAGGAGGCCAGAAAAAGGTATGAGATCCCCTGGAGCTGGACTTTCAGGCAGTTGTGAGCTGCCCAATGTGGGGGCTAGGACACAGTGCAGTCCCTTACCAGGAACTTCTTACCACGTTTGACTTCTTGGATTTTAATTAGTTATTTTTGAGACCAAGTTTCATCATGTGTCAGTGACTGGCCTGGAACTCGATTTGTAGACCAGGTTGGCTTTGAACTAGCTGAGATCTATCTGCCTCTGCCTCTGGATTGATGGGATTAAAGGTGCTTAGCCATTTCACCCTGCCTGAACTTTTGTTTATTAAAAAATTATTATTATTATTATTATTATTATTATTATTATTATTATTATTATTATTATGTGTATGGGTGTTTTGCCTGCATATGCCTGTGTACTCTGTGCATGCCTGGTGCCCACAAAGGCCAGAAGAAGATATTGGATCCCTTGGAACTGGAATTTAAGAAGGTCGTGGGCCACCATGGGTAGAAACCCAGCCCCAAGAACAATTAATTACTTTTAATTGCTGAGCCATCTCTTCAGAATTAATAATACACTGAAAAGTAATTCTTGCAAGCACCTCTGACCTGAAGCCCACGGGCCGCATGCATCCCAGAATAGCTTTGAACACTGCGTAACACAATTTAGATGACACTGCCATATAATAAAGAGCTGACACTATTTCATTTTGTTTTGTTTTTCTCTGATACAAAGACTCATTCTAGCCCAAGTCCACATGGAATTCACTATGTAAATAAGTCTGACTTCAAACTAAAGATGCTCTTCTGCCTAAGCCTCCCAAGTGCTTCTGGGAATATCAGCTTGCACCAGCACTCTTATAAAGTCTGCAGTATTTTACCTTAAGGGTTCTTTGTTGCTGATTTGGTTTCATTTGGTTTTGGTGTCCTTTTTCCAGTATATTGACTTAATTTTTAGTATTGTTCATTATATTTGGAAGTACAGGGAAAAGGCCATAGGATATTAATAAATCAATTAAAATGTGGCACCAAATTATCCAAATAGCCATTTAAATGGCAAAAAAAGATACATTAAGAATTTAATTTGGGGCCAACCAGATGGCTCAGCAAGTACCTGCTGCCAAGCTTGACAACCAGAGTTCCACCCTCAGGACCCACACAGTGGAAGGAGGCAACTTGCTCCTGCATGTAGGTCTCTGAGCTCGACACTCATGCCCAGGCATGTGTGTGTGTGCATGGATATACTCACATGCATATGTATATGAACATATATGTACAAAAAATATAATTTAAAAATAGAATTCGATCTTGTGCTGGGAATATAGTGGGTAGAATGCATAGCTAGCATTCCCACAGGACTGAGTTCAATTGCCAGCAATGCATAAAACAAATGTGGTGACTTGTGCTTATAGTCACAGCACTAGAGACCTAGAGACGTAGATGCAGGGAGGTAAGGAGTTCCAGGTCATCCTTAATACATAGAAAGTTAAAGGCTAGCCTGGGTTACATGAGAACCTGTCTTTTTAAAACAGATTTATTTATTTATGTATATGAGTACACCATTGCTTCCTTCAGACGCAGCAGAAGAGGGCATCAGATCCCATTACAGATGGTTGTGAGCCACCATGTGGTTGCTGGGAATTGAACTCACGACATCTGGAGGAGCAGTAGGTGCTCTTAACCGCTGAGCCATCTCGCCAGCCCAAGAACCTGTCTTAAAAGAAAAAAAAAAAAAACCAGAATTTTTTCTCCTTCATAAGGACACCAAACAAGGTGTGGTGGTAATTTTGAACTGCGCTTAGTGAGACTCCGATGTCTCAAACAAAGTAGGATTGTGGTTTCATAGCCTTAAATCATAGCCAGTTTATTTGATTGTAAAAGTCAAACAGAACTCTAGTGGTGGCCTATCACCAATCCAATTTTCAGGGTTCATCACCCAACTGAGCACACACACACGTGTGTGTGTGTGTGTGTGTGTGTGTGTGTGTGTGTGTGTGTCTGCTCATCTCATGCATGCATGCTGGGATGCTTTTGAGGGCAGACTGCCTGTACTGGGTCCCTGGGGCTTTGAGCTGAGAACAACATCAGAATCCTGCAATAAGGTAATTAATAATCACATCAGCTCACTGCAAAAGCAAGTGGCCACGCTGATGCACTAATATAGGCTTCCCAAGTCAGCAGGGCATCAAAAGAGAAGGCAAGGCCTAATCTCCTACAATTAGAAGATAAAGTTTCTTTTTTTGATACTTTATTTACATTTCAAATGTTTCCCCCTTTCCAGATCTCCCCTTTGGAACCTCCCTATTCCCTCCCCCCTCCCCCTGCCTCTATGAGGGTATTTCCCCTCCCACCCACCAACCCAATCTCATCTTCCCTCCTTGGCACTCTCCTCTACTGGGGGATGTAACACTCTCAGGCCCAAGGGCCTCTCCTCCCCCTGATGGCTAACAAGACCCTCCTCTCCCGCATATGTGGCCAGCACCTTGGGTCCCTCCATGTGTATTCTTTGGTTGGTGGTCCAGTCTCTGGGAGGATCGAGGGATCAGGCCAATTGGTTCTTGAGATCGAATGAGTTTCTGATGACCTGGAAGTATGCTCCTAACTCAGTACTTTTTCTACCTTTCCAGTTATATTTTTCAAAAGCTACCTACCCACAAACAGAAGGGCCTATTGTATTGGCTGGCCAGGTGCAAGCCTTCCAAGTACCCTTCTCCCTTAAGTGGTTGGAAAACCCTGTCATTCGACACATGCCATTCCAGTCTGTATGAGGCCAAACTGACCGGACAGCCTTTTAAATGCATTTACCAATTATTTGAGTCTATAGCAAATCTTCTCTTTCTTCTTGGAGAGCATGTAGTTTGCAGTTTGATTCATGTTTGGTCAACAGTCACTGGTAAGAGGGAATAACTTTCACAATTGCTCCATTTTTTTCCTGACCACTGAAATATTTAGCCGTCTACAGGATCCCATAATAAGTAGTTGACTGCGAAGGCTTCTCAGAGGAGCAAGTAATTGGCAGCCCAATAGCCAACAGTTCACTTTTCCGCTGTTGTGGCTGAGAGGACTGGCTGTTGTGCAGATGCATATCATTTTGGTTTCATTTTTACAGAGTTGGCACTGAATTGAACTCCTTAACTGAGAGAGGCACATCATAAATCCTACATGGGGAGGATAGACAGATCTAAATTCGTTAACTGTGGGATCCTAGAAAAGCCAAATACTATGTCTCAATGCTAGTCAACATGTTTTGTTGTTGGATTTAAATTTATGAAACAGAGTGGGCCTTGACTTGACTCAATAGCCAAGGCTGTCCTTGAACTCTTAAACTCTTGATTTTCTTGCTTCTACCTACCAAGTATTCACTCACACATGGGCAAATACCTGCACTGTAGAATTGCTGCGAGGTTTTTAGAAGGCTATGCAGTGTCTACACTCTGAGAGGCAAATGGTGCTTCTCAACCACACATCCAAATCCCTTGGGGATCTTGGTGGGCTTCTGACCCTGAATGAGGTGGTTTAGGGTGGTTTAGGAGATCCCCATTGCTAAGATTCTAGGCGATATATGTGCTGCTGGGCCCACACTTGGAATAGCAAGAGTCTTCTTGCTTGCTTGCTTCCTTGTTTGCTTGCTTTGAGATAGGGGCTCATGTAGTTCAGGCTGGTCCTGAACTTAGTATGTAGAAGGATGACCTTGATCTCCCAACCTCCTGCCTTCACTTCCTAGGTGCTAGGATTATAGGCATTCACAAGCACTCCCAACCCCAGCAAGGTGCTTGTTATCATTTGAAAGAACCTAACACAGATAGTGCTTAATAATAAGCACCACGAAATACTTCAAGCTCACACTTTATTTTCCAGACAGTGTCTGTGTATCCTTGGCGATTATTATTTTTCCAGACAGTGTCTCTCTGTGTATCCTTGGCGACTAAGAACTTATTATTTAGGTTACATTCACCACAAATTTGCTATAATCCTCCTGTCTTTGATTCCATCTTAAGATAATATTTTCTGTATAGAATTGTTTTGCTAGCATGTACACCTGTGTGTCAGATGGATGCAGTACCCACAGAGGCCAGAAGAGGGCATTGTGTATCCCAGAACTGAAGTTACATACGCTTGTTGGCCACTGTATCCATACTGAGAATGAACTCGGGTATTCTGGAAAAGCTGCCAGCGCTCTTAATGGCTAAGCAATGTCTCTGCCCACCTCCTATGCCATTGCCTCTCGTGTCCTGGGATGATAGGTGTGTGCCACAGGTTAAATCACTCATTTGAAAAGTAGCAAGAAGAGAAACTTGAGCCCAGGTATTCGAGACTGGCTGAAATAATGCAGTGAGGATTCCTACCTCAAAAAAAAAAAACAAAACAAACAAAACAAAAAACAATCAAATACATGTTTTGTTGATTGATTTAAATTTATGGAACAGAGTGGGCCTTGACTTGACTCCTATAGCCAAGGATGTCCTTGAACTCTCAAACTTTTGATCTTCTTGCTCCCCTCACCAAGTACTGGTAGGTTATAGGTGTGTGTTGCTTTGCCTGGCTTCAAAAGATATATTCTTTCAAAAAACAGCTTTTGTTTCAATATCTGAATAAATTCATTCCTAACTTTGATTCCCAAGACCTACAATTGTACAAAACAATTTATTGTGGGCTTTCATTTGCATGTGTCTGTGTATCTGTCTGTCTCTCTGTGTGTCTGTCTCTGTGTATCTGTTTGTCTGTCTGTGTGTCTGTGTTTGTCTGTCTGTCTGTGTGGTGTGCGACAGTCTCTGTTTGCCTCTTTCTGTGTCTCCTGTCTGTGTTTGTCTGTCTGTCTCTCTGTGTGTGTGTCTTTCTCTGTGTGTGCCTGTCTGTCTTTGTCTCTCCTGTGTCTGTTTCTCTCTCTCTCCCTCTCTCTCTCTCTCATGTGTGTGTATTCACCTGCACAATTTCACCATCTACATTTCATGTCGAGATTTAGAAGTTTCCTCACACACGGGCACAATTTACACTGTTTATTCAAGACAGAATTATATTGTCTTTCTCTACCTCGATGGACTAAAATCTGCCCACTTCCTCAAGTAATCATTTCATTTTGCTTTATTGAAACAAGCCTGTTTACCTTCTACCAAGATCACATCCCAAATGCCCACCACCTTGTGTGTTCATTAAGGCAGTGACTCACAAAGCAATTATCCAGCTAATTAGAAAATGCATTTAGTGAGCTGGACACTCCCCACAGCCACCTCCCTTCCAGTGGGCAGCTTTTATTAGGCACAGAAGCTGTCATAACTCCAAGTAGGTGTCTCTTTAATGTGTTGAAAAGCTTTTGACTAACCAAGCAATCAGCAAATCAGACAAAATCTAAATGAAGAAAACGAGGGACAGCAGCAAGGCCTAGTTACAGAGTCCTTTAGAGCAGTGTAGTAGCTCATTCCATCTGTGCCTGACTTAAGTAAGGCACCTTTGATAGTCTAACTGGACAAGCTCCCATCTTAATGTCCCATAGCTGGATCTACTTCCATCCTGTTTAGTACTGAATCCTGGAGACAAATGTTCTGCTCTGGCATGTTGTTTATCACTCGCAGATTATAAGTGTAGCAAATATATTTTCTTAAAGCACTAATTCGTAACTTGACATTCAGTAGCTGGGATAATGCAGCGAGGCTCTGGTGGATTCCTCCATTTTGAATCTTGTATCACAGCCTCAGTCACAGCACCTCCCCCCCAACTTTCTTCAATTCTAAATTGCTCCTTTTAGGCATGCTCTCTCTAAATGTCAGGGCATTTGGTGCCACTTGCAATCTTCAATCTTTTTCATAATAGCAGTTTCTAAATCCTAGCATCTGGTTCCACGTGTGCGCACAGGCACCGCTGTAGCTACCTCCTCAGTAGCTGCTACTGTCTTCCCGATTAACCGCTTGCCTAAATGAAAATATCTGGACCCTGTCCCCGGAAACCTTCTAGAAACCCCAAACTTTATATGCTGGCCTTGCACAGTTCCTTTTGAAGTGAACTCAGATGGCAGGCTTCTGCTAGCCTAACAATTTTGAGGTGGCAGACACACCTGCAGTGACAGATCATTGCAAGCATTGCCCTGTGTCTTGTTGCAGGTTTCTGGTTTGGTATCTCCTTTCAGGATGAATCACACTTGTTTTCCCAATGACAGCTTTGCCTCTCCTTCATTGAACTTTGGAAGACATACGGCCCCTGGTCTAGCGGGGTCCTGTCCTCACAACCCCATATTCACCTCCTTAAGTCACTGAGGGTGAAACATTCTTCACAGTGCACTGGAATGGCTTGTGCATCCATCTCAAGTATCCTCCCTAGACATTGGTTCAAAACAACTCTTCAGACGTTGCGGTGCTCAGCCTAGCTCTTTCTGTGAACCCTTCTCTGTATAGCAACCAGACTTACCCAAGCAGGACTGGCTCAGGTCCCACTTTTTTGAACACTCACAATTCTTAATTTTTACTCAAAGGAATACTAAATCTATGTTTTTAAGTATTTTTTTAATACTCCAGCGCCAAGAGACCCAACCCTCTTCTCCATATACATGCAGTTCTGTCATACACACACACACACACACACACACAATGTCTGCTCTTACAGAGGACATAGGTTCAATTCCCCCATAGTAGTTCACAGCCATCTGTAACTCCAGCTCCCGGACATCTGGTACACCTATGTGGGTACCAAGCACACACGTGCACATATACATAATTTAATTTATACATATAAAACTGAAACACATAAAATTCTTTTAAAAGGTAGTCAACTGTTTTAGAATGTCAAGAAACTCAAGATATTTGTAACGCATTTATTTCAATATTTTTTTTCTTTTTATATGACACTGGTAATTGAATCCATTTCAGTATGGTTTTTTTTTTTTCTTTTTGTATTATACTGGTAATTGAACCCAGGGCCTTATACATTACCACTGAGCTGCAACCACAGCTATTTCAGTTATTATTTTCCATATTTAACTCAAAGAAATATGAACCAACTGGAAGACAGAGAACAGATAATCCTTTGGTGTTCCCCAGAGGTGATGCAAATAAAATGCTTAAGTCAGTAAAACTCAAGACTCTATTTTCTTTTCTTATTAAAAGTACTGTCTATTTTTTCTGATGTGTTATCAAACACATGTGTGTGCACACACACACACACACACCCCAGAGAAATAAGGGAGCCTCACAAACATGTTCTTTTTCATGAGCTCAAAGTCGATTACATTTATGTGCTTTTCAGTTATTATACAATGTACAGACATGATCCACTGAATGATTTATGCTCCACAAATGGTTAAACAAGGATTTATGAAATATCAGACAAAAAGCTTCTAGAAGCAGAGTATTGTTTTCTGCCAAGAAAATGAACTTCAGGCAAACATTTGTGTTTACGTATATTCCTTGAGAATGCTACATTAGCAGTGCATAAAGTTTAGTCCATAAAAAGAGCTAAAAGAGAATTGGATTTTCAAGAGACTCGATGCATTGTGCTTTCAGATAAAAATCCTAAGAGGAAAAAGATCGGTTGCTGACAAGAGACGTACAGATGTGAGACGCCAAAGAACACCATCAAGAAATGGAAGTCATTGTGCTTAGGGGCTTTTTTTTTTTGGTATTTATTTGAATAAATAAAAACTTAAAAAATGTCCCAGTGACTGATACAAAATAGACACGGGAATCTAGGGCTTTCTCTACTTGGCTTAAGAGTTTGAATGTAAAAAAATCATGTCCTCAGAAACATTGTCATCCATCAGACATTTCTAACCAGGGCAAGTCACTTACACTCAGGCAAGCCAGGGACTTGGGAGAAAACCAAAAAGTGATTTTCCCTTTAATACATTAAGGATTAACCAGAATGAAAGCCAGGACGAACCAATTAATTTTAAAAATGCCTACCTTTCTTTCGAACTCTCAGGCCAAACAGAGAAGAAACCAATCTACTTCTGCGAGGGGCCTGTTGTGTGAATCACAACCTGTTCTGTAGTGCACAAGATCATTTAAGTCTATCTTGTGTGCTTTGAAGAGTCCAGGGTAAGCATGATCCCTAAGTACTTTATGTTTGCAACCCCCTCACACATGACTGTAAGATTGTGGTGTAGAGACACCACAGCAACTCCTTATAATGATGGCAGAAGATCTATGGTTTACATAGTAATGTTGGTGCTTGCGTCTAGGCAATAAATACCATTTAATTTCCAAGCTGCTCGGTTGCTCATTGAGGTCTTAAACTTTGAAGGACCCATCACCCTTATCAAAGTGAGTTCTAAATAAAAAGATGAATAATAGCATTGAATTGAAGTTATCTGCACAACAGGTATAGATTTTAAAAGAATGTCTTCAAATAATTTCCTATGTATCACTCAGAAGTATCTTTGTTGTCTGTAACATAAAGTGCTACAGTCCTTCAAATAAAATTATAGACTAATCGAAAATATATTATACATTTGCAGTTATTTGAAAATCATTCAATAATTTGTAGTGTGTTACTGGAGGGAAAGAGATAAAAGGCAGTCCACATTCATATTTTAAGATCAATTTGCTTCAGAAGTCAGGTTTAATCCTTGCTCATGTTCTAAGTATAGCCATTGTGATAAGACCTGAGAGGGGGAGAAATGGATGACAGTTAAAGAAATGCATTTTATAAAATCCTCCATTCAACAAACAACTGTTTGGTGCTCAACAAGCAAATAAAATACAGTGCCACAGGCAGGTACTCTACCGAGAGCTCAAAGTCAATTTGAATTTAGTTGATATTATACAGAAGAAATTCAATTTACAACAATAGGCGGTCACTGTATAGATTTAATGAAATCACTTTTGTCTGGTCATATCTAATTCCACCATCAAACATACCTCCTACCTTATTCGATCACATCAGCTGTAATAACAGCAGACATGCCATTTAAAAGTGTCTAAAACCAAAGGGACAGCCTATTTGTATCAGGACCCCAAGGCCAGAACGACTCAGCAATACAGTGCTCCCACTTTCCTTCAGAGACTCCACATATAAAACTATAACCATCCAATAACATAAGAACATGCTCTATCTTCTGGCTTGTTATGTTTGGCTTGGTTAGGTTTGGTTTTTTTGAGACAAGATCTCTCTCTCTCTACATAGCCCTGGCTATTCTGGAATTCACTAGGTAGACTAGCCTGGCCTTGAACTCACAGAGATCCACCTGCTTTTGCCTCCCAAGCTCTGGGATTAAAGGTGTGTGCCACCACACTGGATTGCTGGCTTGCATGCTCAGTCTTAATGAATGTTGTGAAGGAATAAAAAACAAGCAGTGAGGGAAAGTGAGTGCTTGGGACTGACATGGTCAGAAACAGTGTCTCCAAACATAAAGGAAATGGCAGGAAAGATTCAGTAGGCAAGCAGGCATTTCGAGAAAGGGCCTGGCATAAGCAAGACTCTAGAAAGAGGCCCAGAATTCCAGATGACATTTTCTAGAATCAATGAATAGTTCAGAGCTTTGTTCAAGAATTTATAAAGCAGGTGGGCCGTGGTGGCACACGCCTTTAATCCCAGCACTCGGGAGGCAGAGGCAGGCAGATTTCTGAGTTCGAAGCCAGCCTGGTCTATAGAGTGAGTTCCAGGACAGCCAGGGCTACCCAGAAAAACCTTGTCTTGAAACAAAACAAAACAAAACAAAACAAAACAAAACAAAAAAAGAATTTATAAAGCAGAATAGCGAGAGATTGGCTCAGTGAGGTTTGTAAGACAGCACGGTTGGAAACGCCAAGCTATGGGGTTCCACTCTATCCCATGGACTTTGGGGACTGGATGGAGATCTGTGGAGAAGCATCATGAAACTGACACAGAAGGGAAATCAACCTCATGACAACGTGATGGATGGTCTGATGGGTTAGGTCAAAGGGGAAGAGGCAGGGAGAGTAGGAACAGAAGCACAGAAAGGCAATTTTGACATTAAGGATCAGAAAGCCAGGCATGATGGTACATGCCTGTAATTCCAGCACCTGGGAGGCAGAAACAAGAGGACTCCTACTGAGTTTTAGGCTAGCCTGGGATACATAGTAAGCTCCAGGGCATCATGGACTGGAGTGAGAAACAGTCTCCAAATTAAAAAAAAAACCAAAAAACAAAAACAAATAAATAAACACATACATACATCACACATACAAACAAAAGTTTTTTTTTAAAAAGCCTAGTGTGGTAGTGTAATCCCATTTCTAGGAAAGTGAGTACAGGAAGATCAGGAGGTCAAGGTGATTCTCTGCTATATAGAGTTCAGGGAAAGCCTAGGCTCCGTGAGATCCTGGCTCAGAAAAAAAAAAAAAAAAGGAGGACAAACGAGCACTCCAGGGAACAGAGCACAGATACGAAAAGAATTGGCATCATAGAGGTGACAGGAGACCACCATGAAGGACTTTTGTTACAAGACATCTCCTATAGTAGAAGCTGGCCTCAGACTCACTCTGCAGCAGATGACCTTGAACTTCTATGCCTGACTGTATTTTACATTCTGTAACAAGAAATCCGTAAGCCCCTACACATAAGTACCAAAGCATCTTTAAAACCCTTACCTAAGATATAAGCAGCCACTAATTTTTGATTCACACTCAAGTGGAGGTAGAGAGGCACCAGCGATTCCATATCCCCTA
The DNA here is from genome assembly GCA_019843965.1 of Rhynchomys soricoides. Taxonomy (NCBI): domain Eukaryota; kingdom Metazoa; phylum Chordata; class Mammalia; order Rodentia; family Muridae; genus Rhynchomys; species Rhynchomys soricoides. The sequence continues at coordinate 138,258 of JADRCH010007490.1, read as the reverse complement.
GAGTAGGCAGCATGAGGGCCGCAATACACACCACGCCCAGGAAGACAGTTAGCAAACTAGGTCCCGAAGAGACAGCTCTGTTTTCTGTTTAAAAAAAAAAAAAGGGTAAAAAAAAAATCTCTGAGTTTGCTTCTAAAACCAATGAGTAAGACAAAGGTCCTATCACAAGGAGTGGCTACCATGCATCAGTATTTTACATGTGTGTTTTGGCTCCATATTCACCACAGGTCTAATTCCATGAAGACTTACATCTTGCACATATGTGGAAAACCATCACGTAACCTTTAGTCACTTTCCACTGGCTTGTCTAAATGGCTATGGAAGGTATCAAAAGAACAGGATTATAAACCCTCACCCTACTGTAAGCTACAGTAGAAAACAGTGTTTCCAGCAGGAGAGATGGCTCAGGGGTTTAGAGCACTGACTGCCCTTCCAGAGGTCCTGAGTTCAATTCCCAGCACCCACATGCTGGCTCACAGCCATCTGTAATGGAATCTGATGCCCTCTTCTGGTGTGTCTGAAGACAGCGACAGTGTACTCATACATAAAACAAAATAAATCTTTAAAAGAAAAAGAAAAGAAAGTAGTTTTTCAAGTATGTATCATAAATACCTGTAGGATTTGCTTCTTTGGTTTTTCTCTATATAGTTCTGTCTGTCCTGGAACTCACTTTGTAGACCAGGCTGGCCCCAAACTCAGAGATCCACCTGCCTCTGCCTCCCCAGTGCTGGGATTACAGGCGTGTGCTACCATACCCAGCATGGTTTTCAATTATACAATACATATACAAAATAGAAATCATACATAATAGATCTAAAAGAATGTGCTAGAAATGAATTCAACACCTTATTCCTCTACACCAGTGGATTACTTGAATAACGCAGCAAGTCCTGACTTAAGATGGCTCAGCTGTACATTGATATGAAATGCAATAGGCATTACAGAAACCACGCCCACATTGTGACTTCTGATCGTTTTCAGGCTTTCCTGACATACGGTCTGATAGTCGGGATACTAGGCTTCAGCAGTGAGCTGTAGCACTCAATTGGTACAGCAATCACAGCAAGAGAAAAGCGCCAACACCCTGCAGTACACTGCATTCAATGCTGTCTCCACAGATAATATGTACAATTTATAATGGGATAATTGGGACTAATTGGGGATTTAAAATGGTGAAATTCATAGAATCAGAATCATGGCTTCTAGGACCTGAAAGAGGAAAGAGCCTAAAGAGAGTTGCAATTCAGTTCACAAATCTCAGTCATATGAAATTTTTATGGCTATGTCTAAAGACACACTCTACCACATAGGACCTATATTTAGTGTCCATGGTAGCATACTCCTTTAATTCTAGCACCTGGGAAGTAGAGGCAGGTGGATCTCTGTGAGTTTGAGGCCAGAATGATCTACATGGCAAGTTTCACAACAGCCGAGCCCACCTAGGACAGCCATGTCTCCCACAACAACAAACTCCAATAATTAGTTGAGAACCTGAAGTAGTGGTTCTATTATCTCAGAACTCAGAAGGGTGAGGTCAGAGGATCGCAAGTTCAAGACCAGCTTGTACTAAAAAGCAGACTATCTCAAGTTGAATATGCTTACTATAAAAAACATGAAATATGACAAAGCATGGTGGCTCGCATGCTTAAGCCCATCTGTTCTGTGATCCCATCTACTTCAGATGTTGAAACTATGAGTCCAGCTTAGACAACTCAGGCCGTCTCAAAAATAGATACAGGGTTCGAGAGATGATTCACTGGAGAAAGTGTTTGCTACATAAACAAGGGGACTTGGATTTGAGCCCAGCACCCATGAAAAATTACCAATACTAAACATACACACAAATCCGTCTTTTAAAGAAAGCCAGTGTAATGGTTAATCTTGGTTGTCAACGTGATTACACCTGGAAACAACTAAAACCCAAGCAGTTAGGTACACTGTGAGTTAATTTTCTTGGATGGATTCTTTGAGGTGGGAGACCCATCCAAATTCCTGATCACCAAGGTCAGAAAATCCACCCTAAACCTGGGCCAGACCTTCTGGTAGCAGCCCACATAAAAGGACATGGAAGACAGAAGCTTGTCATTTCTATCTGCTTGCCCTCACTTTTTAAAAAAAAATTTATTTATTTTATATATGTGAGTACAATATCGCTGTCTTTAGCCATACCAGAAGAGGGCATCAAATCCCACTACAGATGGTTGTGAGCCACCATGTGGTTACTGCGGAATTGAACTCAGGACCTCTGGAAGAGTGGTCAGTGCTCTTGACCACTGAGCCATCTCTCCTGGCCACTTGCCCTCGCTCTTATTGGCAAGCTCATGTATCTTGACTCATCCCTTTTCTGGGATTATAATCTACTTGTTCAGGATTCCAATGTGGACCATAAACTGGCAGCTCTAGGATGTCCCTAGGACTCCAGCATAAGATTGCAACAGCTAAGACATCCAGTTTCATGGACTGAACAACTACCAGATCCTTGGCTTTTGTCAGGCAACAACTATTGTTGCTATACGCCCAAGACCACAGCAAGCTACCCTAAGGAATCTTGATATATATATATATATATATATATATATATA
>JADRCH010007490.1:0-135276 GCA_019843965.1 Rhynchomys soricoides | reverse complement strand
ATTACCCTATAGTATATAATAGACTTTATGCTGTTAACTTTCCCAACTAATCTTCCTTTCATTAAAAGGAATAGCCAAGAGCTACACAATTTGTGTTTTATTAATGAAATAATGCTGTTCATTCTATTATTAAGTAGAACTTTTCTAAATTATTAATACCTTAGCTATTGTGAAATTTAATTGAACTTCACCAAAGCCAAATAGGTAAAACAAAGTCAGATTTCCTAGTAATCATTGCATGGGATGAAACAATAGCCTAAATAACTTAAAACCCATTATTTATATTTGCTGCAAGATTGATTTTAAGGACAATGGCAACTATATCTTATACTGCAAATTAAAGCTAATTTCAAAGAGCTGGGTGTGGTGTCACACACCTGTAATCCAAGCAATTTGGAGACAGAGGCAGGAAGATTGCTTAAAATTTAAGGCCAGGCTGGGGGCTCCACAGTGAGTTGCAGGCAGTCTGGGTTACATAGCAAGACTCATATTAAGTTTGAGGCTAGCCTTGAAATTCCAAGCTGGGTGTGGCAGACCACAGCTAAAACTGTACTTGGGAGTTAGAGGGGGCAGGAAATCAGGAGTAACTGGGGTCTACAGAGTCAAACCTTGTCTTGAATTAAACAATAGTAGAAATAAAAACCTAGAAGACAAATGTCCTCCCTCATCGCTTTCTACAGACAGCCCTATTAACAACTTTCAGATCTCATAAATGCCCACATAATCTTGTAAACTAGGGGATGGAAAGATGGCTTCCTGGATAAAGTGCTTGTTGTATCAAGTGTGAGGGCTTGGACTGTGGATCCCCAGAACCTAAGTGGAGCTGGATGCAGCAAACTTGTCTGTAATTCCAACAGCAAGGGAGACCTGATGATCAGAGAGGTGAACAAGACATACTACCTCAAACAAGGCAGAGTGACCAGGAGATTGACCTCTATGTCATACACCTGCATCCACAAAGAACTGCCCCCCCCCATTTGCATGTGCAAAGATAAAAATATACATAAATTTTACATAAATAGCATGGTATGTAACTGCTTCTCCCATTTGCTAATAATGTACTTAAAACTTTTAAAAAGATTTAATGATTTTTATTTTATGTGTATGATCATTTTGCCTGGGTATGTCTGTGCACCCCATGTGTGCCTGATGCCCATGGAGGCCAGGGAAGAAGGTGTCGGATCCCCTGGAACTGGAGCTAAAGTCAGTCCGGAGCTACCATGTCAGTGCTGGGCATCCAAGCAGGGTGTTCTGTAAGAGCAGGAAGTGCTCTTGACCACTGAGCCATCTCAGCTCACTATCTGAAGCTTTTTTCACTCAGTATACAAACTTCATTCTAACAGATCCTTCTAAATATTTTACAAAAGCATATTTTATGTATTTCTCTTAATTTTACAGCTCATTTCTGTTACACAATATTCACAAAATAGAAAACTAGTTTTGTATGCAGGCAACACTTACATTAGCCAACTTGTTAGGTACATCAAACTGTAGGTGGGTTTTATTTTTCTTTTAAAATGTTATTGCTGTGTGGGTTTTGTTGTTTGGGGCTGGGGCAGGTTCTCCTGTGGCCCAGGCTTGAATTCCCTATATAACAGAGGATGACCGTCAGCAAGATGGCTGAGTAGAACAGGGGCTTGCTGCCAAGCCTGATGACCTGAGCCCCATCCTTGGGACTCACATAGTAGAAGGAGAGAAGCTATTCCCATGAGTTGTCCCCTGACCTCTACACATGTGCCTCAGCCCTTGAGGTCAGCCCCCTTCCCACTAAAAAAGTAATGTAATATATTTTTTTAATATATAAAAGTAGATAGGGCATTGCTTTGTTTCCCTAGCTGACACGTAACTCTGGGGCTTAGGCTTGAGTATTCCTCCCACGCCTGCCTTCTGAATACTGGGATTCTAAGCACATGTCTCCATGCTTGGCCTGCTATATGTTTTTATAAACTACCATTATACAATTTCTTATTTTACTGACTTTTATATTTTTAGCACAGGGTATCCCTATGTGGTTGAGGCTGACCTCGAACTCAAGATCCTCCTGGGCACTAGGATTGTATAGTCCTCCATGTAGCTCTCAGTATAATTTAAAATCTGAACATTTCATGATGTACCCTTCAATCCATTTCCAGCTAACAGTAAGTTACATTGCAGTGTTTTACTTACAATAATTGTTTTGTTGTTGTTGTTGTTTTTAAATCTTTAAGTTAGTAGCTTGCAGAAAATAACATTTAAAAACTTCCCGGGGAATTTTTTTTTTTTTTAAAGCAAAAAACCAAGCTCAATTTGTTTGACATTTCAGTTCAGTTTAAAAAAATACTTCATGCAGCCGGGCAGTGGTGGCACACGCCTTTAATCCCAGCACTCGGGAGGCAGAGGCAGGGGGATTTCTGAGTTCGAGGCCAGCCTGGTCTACAGAGTGAGTTCCAGGATAGCCAGGGCTACACAGAGAAACCCTGTCTCAAAAAAAAAAAAAAGAAAGAAAAAGAAAAAACTTCATGGACTTGATCCCTACAACCTCACAAAACATTATTTTCGCTGTATTTACTGGCACGTGGTGAGATAAAGTGGGGTGCTTACCTACCGATGAGACCACATGTTTTCTATGTAACTAGTCTGTGCACATAATGCTGAAAAAGATCAAAAAGCATCTGCTCTCAATGAGCATCCCGACATAAACAGAGACCACGATGTATCCTGCCAGCTTCCCTATAGTTCACCCACCTGCAACAAGGTTACAATTAGATAGCTCTCTGTACTTTAGATGCTAATGTTCATTCTAAAATTAAGGCTGAGAGCAGTGGCGAAGGCATGTAAAACAGCACCCAGGAGGCAGAAGCAGTATGATTAACAACTCCAAGGCCAGCCCTGTCTACATAGTGAGTTCCAAGACAACTTGTTTGAAAAAGAAAAAAAAAAAAAAGAAACTAAACATAAGCAAGTAATCAATTAAGTAATGGAAATATGAATCTAGGAACAGTAGATCATACCTGTAATCCCTGCCCTTGGAAAGTAGAGGCAGGAATGTTGTAAGTTTCAGGACAGCTTGGGCTACAAAGTGAGACACTGTTCCAAACATCCAGCCAGCCATACACAGACAGGCAGGCAGGCAGGCACGCACGCACGCACGCACGCATACACTCGCGCATGCGGGCACACACAGAGACACACACCTATTGTAATTATTTGGCTTTTGGTGTATGTGTGTGCATGCACACATTTGTGTGCTTGCAGGTACCCACGTGTAATTGTGTGAGTAGAAGTCAGGGGATACTTCAGGTATCAATCTTTTGCCTTCCACCTTGTTTGATACAAGATTACTCGGCTGTTAACCATTCTCTATTCCCGCATGCTTTCATGAATTGTCCTGTCTGTCCCTCGGCTCACTGTAGGAACACTAAGATTGCCAATAGACATTATTGTACCTGGCTTTTACATGGCTTTGAGATTTAAACTTTGGTCCTGACAACTGTATGGCAAAGTGTTTTACCCACTGAACAATCTTCCTAGCCAATCAGTCTGTCTGCCTGTCTGCCTCTCTGCGCATGTGTGTTTGAGTGTGCATATATGCGTATTTAGCCCTTTAGGATGGTTTACACCCTTCTAATGAAGAAAGAAAAAGAATGAAGTTAGGGAAGAGAGAGCTGGCTCAGCAGTCAAGAGCACTGCTAGCTGCTCCTTCAGGACAGGGATTCAGTTCCTAGGATCTGGCAGCTCACAACCATCTCTTCCTCCAGTACCAGAGGATTTCATGTACTCTCCTTGCTTCCATGGGTACCAGGCATACATATGGCATACAGACACATGTGCAGGCAAAATACCAGTACATGTACAATAACTATGTAATAATAATACAATCAAAATTGAAAAATAGGGCTGGACGGGCAGTGGTGGTGCACGCCTTTAATCCCAGCACTCGGGAGGCAGAGGCAGGTGGATTTCTGAGTTCGAGGCTAGCCTGGTCTACAGAGTTGAGTTCCAGGACAGCCAGGACTACACAGAGAAACCCTGTCTCGAAAAACCAAAAAACAAACAAACAAACAAAAAAACGAAAAATAGGGCTGGAGAGATGGCTCAGCGGTTAAGAGCACTAACTGCTCTCCCAGAGGTCCTGAGTTCAATTCCCAGCAACCACAGGGTGGCTCACAACCATCTGTAATGGGATCCGATGCTTTTTTCTGGTGTGTCTGAAGACAGCAACAGTGTACTCACATACATAAAAATAATAAATCTTAAAAAAGTTGAAGTTAAAAAATTGAAAAATATCTCAGTGTTTTAAGTATAAAAGGGAACTCCAATGACTTTATTTCTAATTAAATGTCAAGAAAAATGTATTCAATGGATCTTCTTGTTCTGAAGCATTTTCAAGTGGGAATATTTTATCTCATTAAGTAAACACCTTCAAAACATTGCTTTGACAAAAAAAAAAAAAAAAAAATTGCAAGCCGGGCAGTGGTGGCGCATGTCTTTAATCCCAGCACTCAGGAGACAGAGGCAGGTGGATTTCTGAGTTCGAGGCCAGCCTGGTCTACAGAGTGAGTTCCAGGACAGCCAGGGCTACACAGAGAAACCCTGTCTTGGAAAAAAAAAATTGATTTGACAAGATGTCATTTCAAAGAGATTCTCCTTTTTTGTTTTGTTGTCCTTTGAGTTTTGAGGCAGGTTCTCACTTAAGCCAAGCTGGCCTCCAGCACTGTGCAGCCAGGGATCAGTCTACACTCCTAATCCTGCTGCCTCCACCTCCCACAGCCCAGGGGTTAGAATTAAAGGGCCTGGTTCAGCACCAGTCAAAGTTCTCTGTCATCGTCATGGAGAAAATGAAGGTCCAGTCAGATAATTTCTGCTAGGATGGATGGATGCTAAGGCCTAGTCCATAGTCCTAGCATTAAGCAATAAGGCTAGGCACTCCCTGCATGGACTGGAAAAACTACAGGGCCACACCAGAGATAACACTTTCTGTCTTCTTAAAATAAACATTTGAAGATGAACACACAGCTACGGATCCAATGACAAGAACATTAGTTAAATATCCCCAATCTAAGCTTCAATTCTTTCTCTTTTTGTCTTTAATTTACTTTTTAAGTTTTAACTTATTTTAATTTCATATGTGTACCATATTTACAAAATTTTTTCTTCATTTGTGTTGGGGGAGGAACCTAGGGTCTTGCTCAAGCTAGACACATGCTCTGCTGCTGAACCCTTCCCTAGCCCCTTTTCTATTTTGATAGAGTCACTTGGCAATCCTCCTGCTTCAGCCTCTAGCATGCTGGAATTATTGGCATGTGCCACCGCTCTTAACTACACATTTTGGTTTCAGAGACAGCCCTTTGTTTTTCTATGGAAAATTTTCTCTCTCTTCTCTTCTAACAGGATTGGAGGACAACAATTAAAAGTTGCGAGGAAGGAGCCATGATGTCTGAAAGTTGGAGCTGAGGACAGTGTCATTGTTGAAAGTATATATCGTAACGAGTCTCAGTATCTAAGCTGGAAGGAAATGAAGAATGGAGAGGGATTCAATTAATAGCCCCCAGGGGGTATTATAATCTACTTAGTTTAATTAACTTCAACTTTAATGAGATTTTTTTCAAAATAATATGAACAGCACACTAAGCTTGGCCTATTGCCAAAATGAATTTCTCTCCTTCTTCAAACTAATTAAATGAGAAAGTATACAGGAAGGTCATAGAGACAACAGTACAAACTTGTTAAATTGTACTGCTATCATAAAGCATGGCACCTGCATTCTTTAAGATATATGGTATTTTGTACATTTCAAAGCCTAGGATGGCAACTGTCTACTCCTGCTACCTAAGGTAGGTAGCGGGTGCGCCTTTCTTCCTTGAGGGCCAATGGCCAGTCTCTTGCTGCATTTCAGGTACCTGCTTCTCCAAGCTCCACTTTGCTGACTAGGTTTAGTGTCATAATTGTGTCAGGGTTAGCCGTAGCTCTCTGATTAAAGCTGGGAAAGTAACGAACTATACAATCAACACTACCTGGTTGACATGACTGCTCAAAAAATACACTTTCGGTTAAGTGTTCCTTTATTCTCTTTTCCTCTTCTTCCTTTTGTTGTTCTTTCGCCGACGGGAGAAGAGTGGCGATAACCTCTTTCCTTCCCAAGGCCTTCCTCTGGCTTTGTTCAGAAACCTGGAGACGGAATTTGTCTATCACACCATAGTGACAGGATCGAACATCTCGATGACGAATTACACTGAAAACAGCAAAATAATAACAATAAACGAATGATAACAGCAACAACAACAATAGTAATAACAAACTCTGTTTAGGTTTCGGGGGCCTATCAAATAGAAAGCATCAAAATATTTCAATTGGGTAAAAATAATCTTGCTAACTATAGCCAAATACTCAAAATTTGCTAATGACACTGAGGGAAAAATTATCTTATAGCCTAAGAAAGAAAATGAACAATTGTGAAATATTAGATGAACACACGTAGTCAAAATATACAATAAAAGGCTTCTGTGTGGGTGTGGCTAAGGATTGAACCCAAAGCCTCAAGCATGCTAAACAAGCAAGCAGACTACTATTGAGTTATGGCTTTGGCTCAGAATCAAAGTATTCAGTAAAAAAAATGATAAAGAAAATTGCCGTTAGCAGTGAATTCTTCCCTATACATCTGTTAAAGATTTCTTTGAAACACATAAAATAGTTTCTTCCTCACAGACATGTAATAAATTCCTATTGTTACTTGTTATTGAAGTAAGAAATCTTCACTTTATTGTGCCCGATTCTTCTAAGGAAATGCAAATCAATTAGGTCAAGGGTAATTCGTTTATTTGGTAAAACTGCATTTCTTTGGAATAGTCCTTGCTTACTGTGTACTGGATGACAATGCAAAGAAATGTGCAAAAACCTGTGCTTAAAAGACATAATCAGCAGGGCAGTGGTGGCGCATGCCTTTAATCCCAGCACTAGGGAGGCAGAGGCAGGAGGATTTCTGAGTTCGAGGCCAGCCTGGTCTACAGAGTGAGTTCCAGGACAACCAGGGCTACACAGAGAAACCCTGTCTCGGGGAAAACAAACAAACAAACAAACAAACAAACCCAAAAGAAGACAATCTATGGCAGTGCTTCTCAACCTTCTGAGACTCTTTCCTACTATTCCTCATGCTGTGGTGATTCCTACCCATAACATTTTCATTGCTACTTCCTAACTGATTTTTGCTACTGCTATAAGGTTTGCCAAAGAGGCTGCGACCCATAGGCTGAGAACCCCTGGTCTATGACTTTGAGCCGAGGAGAAAATAACTCTGCTTCTCATAGAAAACTGACAAATACCGCTGACTTAGTAGCTTAAATTAAGGGCTGGCCAGTGGATTCATCTGGTCAGCCCCAGTGCTAAAGTAAAAATTAAATACGAACAGCTTGAGCAAACAATAGTTCATCTGACACTCTAAACTCAACTTATCTGGAAGCACTCAGATAACCTTTTACAGATGAGTAGTTACACACACTGGCTTCCTGTTTAGATTCAATTCCAGGCTCATTAGCTGAATCATTTCAGGTGATCTTATACTGTTCTAGTATGTGGTATTACAAGTTTCACAAATGTCGCTATAATAGCAGGATGTCTCAAAGCATGCTAAATTCTCTATCATATCTGGAGAAATTTAAAGGAATAAGCAAGAACATGACCAGATACATCGCTGCCTATATAAGAACAATTAGGAAATTTGGTACAAATTGTTTGAGTATTCCATCAGAGACTGCTCAAATTTTGATAAACGCTGAGCCCCAAATCAAAAATCATAGAAACACCTGCTTAGGAGCACTGTTGAGAAGAGAGCACTTTAAAGTTAAAACATACATATAAATCCACACTCTGAGAATGCATTACCAGGATGCGACCCCAACTTACATATCCACACAGCACTGTGGCTTCACTGCACCAGCAGCATCGACGACAACATACTTATTTGGAGTCGTACACAAAACTGAAAGAAAAAGTCACAATGTCCATTAGTGTGATTAAATCAAAAATTAGTAGGAACAAGTCAAAACTTCATAAGCTAGGAGACTCACCTTTGAACTTTAAGGCAAACTCATAGGGATTGTACAGAGTCAACACTTGCTTATGTGTTGACTGATCATCTGCATAAAATATTAGTTCCGTGGGAAACACAAAGACAGGAAGATTCCCTTCCACTAACTCTGGTTGTCTTTTTTGTTGATGCATTGGCACTGAATCCCCCTTGCTGCAGCTTCTGTCTTTACAGTCTCAAATCTATTTTGGACTTTCTTAGATTCAGTTAAAAACTCCAAAGCATTTTGGCAATCTAGAAATGAGAAAAAGAAACTGCATGATTCTGATTTTCAGAAATCTATAGTCACTCCACAAAAACAAACAAACAACGCATATTTAGGGACCAGTAAGACGGCTCAGTGGGAGCAGATGCTTGGTTCCAGGCCAGGTCTGATGACCCACATTCCATCCACAAGTCCCACGGGGTAGAAGGCAAGAACCAATGGGCCAGGCAAGCTGTCCTGACTCCCATACTCCCACACACTCACTGTGGCACACTCACACACACATGAATGAAAACATGCACACACACACACACACAGAGAGAGAGAGAGAGAGAGAGAGAGAGAGAGAGAGAGAGAAACAGGGACAGAGAATAAAAGAAAGAATGAACGAACGAACAAACAAACAAGTAAAAGCAGTCTGGGTGTGGTGGCACAGGACTTTAATCCAACACTCAGAAGGCAGAAGCAGGTACATCTCTTGTGAGTTCTAGGTCAGCCAAGGCTACACAGTTGTATGCTGCCATGGGTGCTGGGAATTGAATCAGGATCCTCTGGAAGAACAACCATCTCTCCAGCCTCTAAAGATTGATTGATTGACTATGTGTCTGTGTGTCTGTGTATCCACATATATGAGGATGTCTGCAGACGGCAGGCTCCACCTGGACCTGGAGCTCCAGGTGGTCTCTGTGGGTGCTGGGAAGCAAACTTGGGTCTGGAGAGAGGGCTCAGCTGTTAAGAGTACCTCCTGGTCTTTTTAGAGAACCAGTGTTTCAGTGTTTAGTTTCTAGAACCCAAGCCATATTAAGTGACTCACTACCTGTAACTTTTAGCTACAGGGGAGCTGATGACCTTTTCCGGCCTCCCCAGGCACCCACCCACACACCCACACACTAAATTAAAGTCTCTTTTTCAAAAACTAAAAAATTCCATTATTTCTTGTAGAACTACTTTTAAGAATCACTTTTACACTGACGTTCATAAGGATTTACTTAGTGCTCTGTAGAAATAGGAGGAAGATGGTTCTTTTTTTTTTTTTTCTACTGAAACATCCAGACATCTGGGAGCTAAAAGAATGATACTTGCTAAGCAATCCTCAGTTTTCTTTGAAAATCTGAAGTCACTAAGTTCTCTTTGACACATGTGGCATCATCCCTCCACTCGAATGTCAAGTTACGGAGTCTTCCTGAGAGCTGGGCTTTTTCCAACTTCAGAGGCTTTTTTGGATTCCTTCTGGGGTTCTTGAATGTGTTCCAGGTAGTTGTAGCTGGCAGAAGTCTGCCTGCTCTAACGTGAGGTTTCTGTTTTTATTTCCTAACGTCACTGTAATCAATATTCTTATTTAGCAAACCTCCTGAAAGTAAGAACACATGGTCTGAGGATGTGGCTTTATTGGTGGAGTGCCTGCCTAGCATGCACAAAACACTGGCTTCAATTGCCAGCATTGCGTAAAACCTGCTATGGACATATATCCCTACAAGCCCAGCGTTCAAGAGGCAAGAGGATTAAACTTCAAAATCATTCCTTGCTACTTAGAGAGTTTGAGACCAGTATTAGTGACATGAGACTATGCCTCCGAAAAGAAATAACTAAATAAAAAAAATTGGCATTGAAGGCTTAATTCGCTGAAACCGTGCCCTCCCAAAACGCAAAATTGGGCTAGGCATGGTGATGCAAACTTGTACTCTGGTACTGTTTGTAAGTTTGAAGGTTATTTGGGCATCATACCAAAGCTCTTATCTCTAAAACTAACCAACCCAACAAAGGAAAAAAATCTAACACTCAGAAAATGTCTAGTTTCCACTCTGTATAACATACTTTTAAAATAAGTTCTAAACCAGTACGGAAGTCGAGTGCCCTATCCATTTAAAAGGGAGTTTAACCAATGAATCCAGTATTTAGTTTTATTGGCTGCCAGGGCTCTGATCCTTACTGAGGCTTTCTGAACTTTCACCAAAATAGGATATAATACCATCATATGCAAAAATGTAGATGGAAGTCCCAGGCCCTGCCATCAAGACATCCAATTCAAAGCTGGGGCATGGTGGTTCAGCACTCAGAGGGCACAGAGAAGTACTTCTCTGATTTTGAGGCTAGCCTGGACTACATAGCAAGTTCTAGGCTATGCAGGGCTACACACATAAGACCTTGTCTCAAAACAAAACATAACAAACAAAACAAGAATTAAAGAAAAGAAGGAAAAAGAAAAGAAATTCAACTCTGGAGGGGAGGCATTTGGTTGTGCACCCGTAAGTCTCAGGCTTTTGAAGGTTGAGGAAGCTATCCTGAGCTATACCATAAGACCCTGTCTCAAAAAACAAAAACAAAAACAAACAAACAAACAAAAAACCCAGCAAAGTGTACACATGAGCATCAGGAGGAGGGCATGCAGACTACGAGCGCTGCATATGTGAAGGCATGGATATCTGAAGGCATAGAACCCCAGGCTGCCTCAGATAACCCGTCAGCTTTCTATCCACTCCTTTGGAGCATGACAATGTTGGATTTGTTCCTGAGTTTGGTTTTCAATAAACTGACCAATCTGTTGACATTTTCATGAGTAAGAATATCTAATGTTTGTATAATTCATAACAGGTTACCCAGACATTACCTAGGCTCTTAGAGCAGTGTTCCCTATTAAATAATTGGTGGGAGTGATGTTTAATTTTGAATGGACCAGATTGAAACGAACAAGCAAACAAACATCGAAAGAATGTCAGGTTTCCTGTCTTCTAGCCCAGTACTCTTTCCACTTTACAAAAATATTTCCACAGGAGAAAGAATATTTTGAAAAGCATCCGACTTAACTTATTCTAATTTAATACATTTTCTGATTTATTTCTCATTCCCATCCATTCTTCTCTGCCACTCCCCTCACACCCTTCCCCCTTTTCTTGACAGGGTATCTGGTAAATCTGTTCCAAATCACACGGCAATTCTCCTGCATCAGTCTCCCAAGTACTGAGACTCCAGGAATAAGCCATCACACAGGGTTTTGGACTCCTTTCTTTTCCTCTAAGTCACACATATTTCTATTTGGATAAAGCACTCTTAGAAGTTTGCTATATATATATATTTTTTAAGAAAACAAGAATCTCTATAATTTGATTCTTAAGAAACTTGGCTATTAGGAAGATCCAAATTTGACAATATTAATTGATATGCCCTGACTCAATTGCAAAGCTTGGTTCTGAGGGAAGGAGTTTATGATTAAAAGACAGCAGCTCTAATTTATAGAAGACATAATCAGTAAGTATTGGTCAAGCTGGGGAGCCATCTAGGAAACAATTATGTTGAATTAAGCATTTATTTCCTTAACCATGGCCAATTCCAAATAGGTTAAAACTTTGAATGTTAAAAGGGGAAAGAAAAGCCAACAAAACAGCAGAAGAAACCATGGAAAAATTTTTAAAAAAAATCCTCTCAGGCTAGGAATGGCATAAAACAAAATCCCAGAAATAATGACAAATTTAGCTACATAAAGTACACATGGCTGGCCTGTAATCTAAACACTTGGGAAATAGAGAAAGCCAGAAGTTCAAACTTAGCCCTATGTATATACCAATTTGGAGACCAGCCTACCAACCTAGACTACATGAGAGCTTGTCACACACACACACACACACAAAGCAAATTGGAGATCGGATTAGTAAAAACTAAACAAAACCATAAACTAAAAAACTTGATAGCACATGGTGAGAGAAATCAGGCATATTATTATATTATTGATGGGGATATATAGTGAAACAACTAGCATCCTGCTAGGATGAGATGCTCACATCCTCAGAGCCAGATTTTACCACCATCATCACCCTTCTCTACCACCACCACTGTGTGGGAAGTCACATGTGTGAGCTCCTATATGTGAAAGCTTTTAGATGAAGTGCTGAGCAGTAAAGGAAATGATTTATGTGAAGCTTGCTGAAAAGACTTTGGTACTCAGTCTAAGTATGGTATATCCATTCACTGGGATACAAGATACCTGTCAAAACAATAGAGAATGCTGCTTGAGTAGCTGCACATGAAGAGAGCCTCCCAATGAAAAAGAAAGCTGGAGCTGCTGACATAGGCCAAGGCCAAAAATCTCAGCTACTTAGAAAGTTAGAACAGGGTGATATCAAATTCTTTAAGATTTGCCTGGATACTTAGACTCTGTATCAAAACAAAAGTGGACTGGGCTATAGGCTAGTGATAGAACTCTTGCCTAGTATATGTGCAGGTTCAATCCCTAGTAACAACTAAGGCTACAGCTATAAAGTTGTGGGCTGAGGATAAAGCTCAGTGGTGGGGTCCAGGGTCAATCTCCAGCATGCTTTTCCCCATTCCAAAACAAAACCGAGAAAGCAAGGAGCACTTTGTGAAGCATATTATCCCTTGTATGAAAAGGAAAGATAAAAGCATGAAAGATACCCTGGTGTGTACATGCCTGTTACCCCAGCATTTCAGAGTCCAAGGCAAGAAGATCAAGCATTCAAAGCCAGCCTAAGCCACACAGGGAATTCCAAACCAGTATGGGTTAGGTGACACCCCACCTCAAACAAATACATAAACAAATACTAAAACACGTACTTTTCAAGCCCTTTAAGCCAGGTATGGTGGCAAAGGCTATCCCAGTAGGGAAACTGAAGTAGGAGGACTACAGAATGAGACTATCTTAAACAAAAAAGGAATATGAGATGGCTCACAAATCTTACTATGAAGTCAAAAATAACCACACAGACAAGTGCCAAGCTTGTTCTAACTTTAAGGAGAATTTAGTTGGCACAGGTTAGAGTAGCAATTTTATTAGCTTGGAATAAAGGCATAGAAGACAATTTTATGCTTTGCATCCTGAGGCTTTCTCTTTAAGAGTTAAACATGTACATGCTGCCCCATGAATCACAAACAGGCCACGTCCCAGTCAACATAAAAGAAGGGTTTAATTGCTTTTGAGCAGTTTGCTGTTTCTTTACATTATCCTTTTTCCAATTCATCACTTATCTTGGCTAAGATAGAAGTTGCTTCCTCAACTCTAACCAGGGCTGATAAGGGAAGAATTAGCAGCCAGTCGGCAGGGAAGCCTTAGCTCCAACAAACACCCAGAAGCACAACACTCACCGGTGATTGCTGGGTTTTCGGGAAACTAAGCCTTTCCCTTTGCCCTACTTCATATGACAAAATAATTAAGTGCAAAAATCCAGGGGAAAGATTATATACTAAGTTGGCAAAATAAAAAAAGAACAACAATAACAAAATCCTTAAGGCAGATCAGTTTATCAAGTTGTTGTCCAAAAGTCTAGTGTGCATCAAGTCAATGTGGTTAGCATCTCACAGATAAGGAAAGTAGCCCAGGTTAAGACATTTTCCCAGACTTGCACAGGGTATTAGGGACAGAAATATATTGTCTCCTTACATTCTTTTATTGTTCGGTCTCAATTAGAAGGCCCCACCCCTGTGATTCTGCTGTATGCACCTTAGTTTCAGGTAGCCTGACCCAAACAAACTTTCAATTTGTTAGCATTACTGTTTCATTTTCCTGTGTTGGATATTGAACCCAGAGCCTTACACATGGACTGTAGATTTTATGAGACAGTGTCTCACATAGCCCAGGATAGCCTTTAAGTCCTAATCTTCCTTCCTCTCCCTCTCAGGTGCTACAATCACAGGTTGTGCAACTATGCCCCGCACCAATGTTGTATTTTTAACCAAATGTCACATTATTCTCTTTTGGTTTACATTCATGATAGACCCAAGTTCAGTGCAGGCAGGCACTGGAAAGACACTGGGCTCATTGGTTTTCCTCCAGGTGTTCACCTTTCTGTCGGTGAGCATGCGCACTCGCCATGGGTGAACTTGCTGTTTCCATAAAAGGATCTGCATACAGACAAGTGGCTGCTGGGTACAGGCTAGGATGAGGAGGGTGATGGGATCACCATTCCCAGCTGCCTCTCTTCTCTCCTTGCCTTCTGCTTCCCTTCCATCTCCTGAGTCAATCTGGGCCAGCAGTGTTTATAAACCATGAGGCTCCAACATGCCCCTGACCCATAAAGACAGGTAGTCCTACTGAGATAGGGGAAACAGCCTTGTCTTTGACCCTCTCCCTAAAAGTTCAGAACATTCCTAATTAAAATTAGAAAGAAAACCTTCGGTGACCATTTACAAACTACTCTCCCACAGGAAGCAATGTAAACACTGGATGTTTTATCCCGATTGTCTGAGGCAGGGGCTTGCTATCTAGGTCATGCTAGGTTCAAGCTATAGATCCTTCTGCTTCTGTCTCCTGAATGCAGGGATCACAGGTGGATGCCATCACATCTGCTGTTGGAGGAGGGACTGATCATTTGCTGTTTTCCTCACCTTGCATTGAACAGAGAAAGGAGAAGACTCTAGGATGAGCAGGGGAGTTTGCCTTCAACACTACACATTTAGAACGCCGGGACTCTTATTTAGCAAGCAAGGATACTATATGTAAATATATTCCTCCTCCTCCCCCTTTTGGAAAATGGAGCCTATAAAAGGGGAATAAGTAGTTCCTTCTGGATTCTTGTACTAACTACTATGGTTCCAAATTTTAAGACTTAAGAATGAGGAGAGAGAGCCAGGAAGTGGTGGCGCACACCTTTAGTCCCAGCACTCGGGAGGCAGAGGCAAGAGGATTTCTGAGTTCGAGGCCAGCCTGGTCTACAGAGTGAGTTCCAGGACAGCCAGGGCTACACAGGGAAACCCTGTCTCGGGGGGGGGGGGGGGAGAACACTTGTTGCTCTTGCAGGACCCCAGTTCAGTTCTCAGCACCCACACAGTGGCTCAAAACAACCTGTAATTCCAGTCCTCATGAGATCCAATGTCCTCTTCTGGCTTCTACTGGCACCAGTACACATGTAGTGTACATACATACATTCTGGCATACACAAATAAATCTTTAAAAAAACAAATAAATAAAAACCAAACCAGCTGAGTCTTGTTCAAAGTTTAGCCTCTACAGGAACTACTACCTTATCTGCTTAGCCACAGCTACTTAAACTCCCTATCTCTGGCTCTAGATGTCGATTCTGTTTCTCAGCCCCACCTTTAGTCCAGGCACCTTTTTATCTAAGAGCAGGAGCTATCTTAGCTTTAGACTCTAGTATAAAAGCCCTTTCTCCTTCATGTTGAAATCCCAGCAACAAAGTATGAATTCCAGTAGCATCTATTAGAGTTCTTAATAGTTGATCAACTAGGCCACAAACTATACCATAATGCTCATTTTATATTCTAATGTCCATTATTCAAGAACAGGTGATTTTTGGGGGGGATTTTGGTATAATGTGTTATCTTTCTGGTGGAGCTGACTACTACCAAAGACGCAGAGTGATAAACTAATCCACATTCAAAACATAAAAGTTGAGTAGTACATGCTTTAAGATTTTAAAAGAATTCCCTAGTCAGAAGCAGTGGGACGGGTCTATAATTCTAGCATCTTAGGAAGCTGGGATAGGAAGACCACAAGTTTAAGGAACAGTCTGGGCTACATAGCAAGGACCCATTTCAAAATAAAATTAGTAGCTTGGCATGCCTATAATCCCAAAACTTGAGAGATACACAAACAGGTACAACTCCGTGGGTTCAAGGCTACCCTGGTCTACATAGCTGTTCAGGCCAACCATGGCTACAAAGTACAATGTTGTCTCAAAGATAAGTAAAATTAATGATACAAACTTATAGGCCCAACACTAAAGCTGAGGGAGAAGAATGGAGGGTTCAAAGCTAACCTGTGCTACATAATGAGTTCCCTAGGCTATATTGAAATCCTGTATTAAAAAAGCAAATGAATAAATATATAAGTAAACAAAACCTTTAAAAGGGATTGGGGTGTAACTTGGTGGTAGAGAACTTGCCTAGCATGCATAAAACACTGGCTATGATCTCAAGTACCACACAAAAAGGAATGACTTACAGAAATGTCTTTTTGTAACTATATTTCTGGGTGAGCTGGCACATGCCTGCAATCCCAGCACTGGGCAGATAGATATAGATGGGTTACTACAAGTTTGTGGTCAGCCTGGTCTACACAATGACCAGGCAGAGTTACATGGCAAGACTCTGTCTCAAACAAACAAACAAAACCACAAAAAACCCTGCAGGGTGTGATGGTATACTCCTCTAATTCAAGAACTCAGGAGGCAGAGACAAGCAGCATTCTATTACTTAGAGGGCAGCATGGTCTACACAATAAGTTCTAGGTCAGCCAAGCCTATATCCGCAGACCCTATCACCAAGAAAAAACAAACAAACAAGAACACACACACACCCCAAAATCCCCTGTAAAACAAAACCATCTTTATTTCCCCATTTTAATAAAGGAATTATTTCTACAATTTAAAACATTCTAGTGTCTCCTATTACAAGATATGCAAAAAAATCTGTATCAATTCACTGTATAAAAAATAGGTATGCTGCTACATGTAGCACAGAGTTTTTAAGTCTTTAATTCCAGTCTTGGTGGAACACATCTTTAAGCCCAGAACTCAGGAGGCAAGAGGATTTCTGTATCAGAGGCTAGCCTGATCTACATAGATAGTATCGGGTCAGCCAGGGCTATATAGTGACCGTAGTGACCCTATATCAAAACAAAACAAAATAACAATCTTTTCAATTTATTCATTATATACTTATCCATATATATATGGCATACCAGGAACAACTATGGAAAAGATCAAAACACTATTTTCATCCTTCAGAAATCTGGCATAGCAAGAATAGACTATATACTGAGATATTAGGACATATATTGAAATGTCAGTTGACACCGTGTTTTAAATATGTATGGGCAGAATAACAAGAAAGACTGGGAAGTTGGAGGTAGACTGTGAAAGGTCATAAACTAATTTTCCTATGCTTGGAGCTTGTCAGAAATAGAATATCTTAGTTCTTGCCCTAGACCCACAGAATCAGGAATGGTAGGAGTAGGGTCAGGCCCTGTTTTTAGCAAGCTATCTGGGTAATTCTCAGATTCACCAATTTCGAGGGCTGCTCAGCAGGCAATGTGAAACCTCTGAAGGCTTTTAAGGAACAGAAACTGACCTGATGAGTTTGGAGGCAGGTGAGTGGTGGCCATTGACTCTCCAGTCCAACACCTGACTCCAGGGTAGTTTCAAGGAAAAAACTGTTGAGTGACTGTGGTTCAGAAGATGATTAAACAGAGGCCAAGGCAGTAGGAATGGAGTCAGATGTCAGAGATGTTTTAAGTGACCAAAGGTCAATCAGGTGACTAAAGTACAGTCATACAAATGTGTCACTGCAGGGAATTTTACTTAAAAGCTGTCATCTTGTTGAATCTGTCAATCGATAGACCCCAGAAAAGGGGAGGAGAGCAATATTTTTTTTTTCCGAGACAGGGTTTCTCTGTGTAGCCCTGGCTGTCCTGGAACTCACTCTGTAGACCAGGCTGGCCTCGAACTCAGAAATCCTCCTGCCTCTGCCTCCCGAGTGCTGGGACTAAAGGCATGCGCCACCACTGCCGGGCGAGGAGAGCAATTTCTATGTGTTTCTTTAAAGTCAAGAGCAAAGGTTGCCTTAGTTTGTACATGACCCTTCTGGTATATGTGGGTTTTCTGCCTCTCACTGTGAGCCAGTAGGTTGACATATTAACATATTCATATTCTCTGTGAGTTTAGTTGGTGAAGACCAATCTCTGAGATTGACAGTATCAGGATGTGCTGACACAAACAAGGTCAGAACCTGAAAAAGCTGGAAGCCAAGCACTGGTTCAGAAGATAAAAGCCAGGCAGGGTCAAAGTAAGGTTACCTATCCCCTTCCTAATTCTGTCACTAAAATCACAGAACCTGCTTAATTCTGGAAGAGGTTTGAACCAAACTGAAAGAATTAGACTTTGAAGGTCAAGAAAGCCTAGCAGAGCTGTTATTTCTAATTTGGGAGGTATGATTTAGCTGGGGCCATCTTCAATTACCTAATGAAAAGCAAGACAGGTACAGGTCAACCTCAATGACTAATTTACCTCCTGAGAATCTTTTTGGTTTTGAACCAGAGTTTCAGTATGTAACCCACATGGTCTGGTACTCACAATGGAGACTAGGCTGACCCCCAAATCACATAGAACCACTTGCCACAAGACTCTTCCAGGATACAACTTTTATTTCTATCGTGATTCTGGATAACTACCTCTTGCTTTATTGGCTAACATATTTGTCCAAAAATTGTTATCTGTCAAAAACTTCACACTTTACAGGCATGGAAGCCTATGGCAGACAGATTGTCTAGACTTTGAGCTAGCCTGGGCAACAGAATGAGGATTCATAGTAAGATTGTCTCAACTCCTTTCCCCATCCCCATCCAAACTGTATACTTTTAGGTAATCTGAGAGCTACAGAGGTCCATAGAGATTAAAACAAAAGCCTCATGACAGAGATGAGGAAATCGAGGACATTTAAGAAATAAATCACTTAATATATTTAAGTAAAGATTCTCCAGACTGTTAAGGGATGACAAGACGGCCTTTAGAACATCATTCATAATGTTTGCTAGCTTTTAGGGAAGTGTAAAATGTTCTCAATTTTCTATCTTACACCCCTTTTTGCTTTTGTGTATGTATGTTGTATGTATGTATGCATGTATGTATGTATGTATGTTTCTGAGACAAAGTTCCTCTGTTATGTAGCTCTGGCTGTCCTGGAACTCATATGCAGAACTCCAGAGACTACCCAGCTTATCTTAAACCATTTTTTAAAGGTAGGAGAGGGGTAGCAATATTTTGAGACATCTCACTTTATAGGCCTGCCTGGCCTAGAACTCTCTATGAAGATGAGCTGGTCTAGAACTCACAGAAATTCACCTTCCTTCTTCTGCCACCTGAGTGCTGGGTTTAAAGGTCTGGGCCAGTACACTCAGCCCATAAATGTCTTTATTAGGCTCAAGGAAGGCATAGGATGGGTTTTGTAGTTTCTTGTTTTACGTTTTCAGACAGTGAATTCGCATGCAAATCCTTTATGAGAAAAAAAAGTATCTGAAAATAAGCATGTCTTTGCCTATAAAGGGCTTACTACTCTACAATAGAATTTTTGCATATTACACTGGAGTGTATACTACATGTAAAAGGGGTCTATCAAAACCATTTCTCACAGATTTGAAAAATCCTAAAATTTCAAGTAAACTTGCACACCGGGAAAACCTATGTTTCTTTTCTGAGTTCTACATATCCTTCAGAAACCAGTTTAGTCTCACATCCTGTGTGAGAAGATAGACTGGACAACTTTAAAGACACATTTGGCCATGTTTCCTGTTCTTCAAACTTCCCACGGATCTGTACCAAATACATAAAATATATGTGTAATTGAAAAGCTGGCTGTCTACCCCTTACTCAATTTCCTGAACGTAGTATTTTATAGACAAAGAGATTTCCTAATACTTACAGGAAGTGTGGACAAGATTTCGTCACTAAGAATGTATTAAATCTCATGTGTGCCTTTCCTGAAAGAGTAGACTTTCTCTTTCTGTCTGGAATTCACATTAAGAACAAAAAGTGTTCCAAAAGAACAGGACTGCCTTTTAGGCCAAATTTAGGAACTTGAATTTTTCAGGGTTACTTTCTCTTAGAATTTTCTTTTCTTTCTTTCTTTTTTTTCCAAGACAGGGTTTCTCTGTATAGCCCTGGCTGTCCTGGAACTCACTCTGTAGACCAGGCTGGCCTCGAACTCAGAAATCCGCCTGCCTCTGCCTCCCGAGTGCTGGGATTAAAGGCATTCGCCACCACTGCCCGGCTAGAATTTCTTAAAGGACAAAATACTAGGACCCTTTGCACTTCTTCTTTGCCCTGTGGCTTTCCCAAGTGAAGTTTCCTTCCATTCTACTGGGACAGCAATGCTACTTCAGTGGGAGAAAGACAAATGTCAGCTACTTTCCCCAGAGGGAAACAGCAGAAGATTAAGGGCTGAGGTCTAGGGAGGGGCTAAAACCTTCCTCCCTAAGACTTCAGCCCCACCTGCTTGGGGCCCAGCCTTTACAGCTCTATCACCACACTACCCGGCTCCATGTGAAACTGGTCATGTGAGCCTGTTTACAGCTGAGCAGCTGGTGCAACCATCAGGATCCGTACAGAGGACCAGGGAGGGGTAAGGATACAGGCCACTTACCTCTTCTCTCCCCTACATAATTCCAACAAGATACTTACTTCGACCACCACCCTCCCTCCCAGTTTCTCCACTTTCCTTCATGCCCCTTCAAGCAAAGCCATCCTGGGACGCCTGGCTCCAGCTGCCCCCCGCCCCGTTTCCGTCCAGTTGTTCGCGGAGGGGACCGGCTGAACTGCAGGAAGGGCGAGGACAGGGTCACCCCGAACTGGGTAGTCGACTGACTTCCCTCCCACAGCCCTCCAGGCAATGTCCGCCAAAGAGTTGTCCCTGGAGCTGCATCCCCAAGGCAACTGAACTCTGGCAGGCAGGCAGCGGGAGGCTTTGGAGGCTGCCTTCGCCCAGGCAGGGGCAACTACACAGCTCTGCTGGCTCTGGAGACCCTGCGGAAGGGCCACCAACAGTCCGAGAACGGTGGACCCGCTGCCCGGTCCCCGCCACCCACCTCTGCCCGGCACTGAACAGCCCTGCTGTCAGTCACAGAGCCAAGCTGCGGCTCCGGGTACTGGGCATTGTCTACACCGGGGGAGGGGTCTCACCCATGTAAGTTCCACGTTTTCCTCTCAAGTCAGAGGAAGTGGGTGACGGGACATTGAGGGACTCTCACCTCAGCAACACTGGCTCCTCGGAAAGCAGCGGCGACTGCTCCCTGCTCCTTTGTCAGAGTCTCCAGACTGCACTGCCTGCTGGGATATGGGAGGACTCAACTGCCACCTCTCCCCGCCCAAGAGGATGAGTCGCAACTGGGGGGTGGGTGGGAAGAGGGAGGAAAGGCGGGTCCGGGGGCAGGGTTTAACAGTGGGCAGGGCTTGTGTTGCCACCTGGCTTCTGGGGTTTCTTCCTTCTCAGTGCTTCAAACTACTTCCTTTGTCCTGTGGCCGCCCCTCCTTTTCCTCCGCCCCCCACCCTCCCCCAGAGGATTAGAGGCTTTCTCTGAGTGTAATCTCTTTGCACTCTTTTGGTGGTGACCTTTGACATTCTGCCTCACTCCTCTCCCGAACTCAGCATGCATTCAATGAATACCCAAGGCTAGTGACTCTTCCTGAGATGTGTCTTAAAGATCAGCCCTCTTTCTCCACTCTATCACCGGCAAAACAGATTGTTTAGGATTTGTTCATGCTGCTACAGTAGCTTCCTATTTGGATTCATTATTTCTACTATTACTTTGTCTAAACTACTGCCCAGACAGCAATCCAATTGGATCAGTCTAAGTAAGGTACATAGGTGACCCTGCTGTTCTACTTAAGGCCTTTCAAGCCTGGCATGGTGGAACAAGACTATAATCCCAGTAGTCAAATGCTGAGGCAGGAGGATCCTGAGTCAAGACCAATCTGGGTTACATAGTGACAAATGACTTTTAAAGGGGAAAGTCTGTATTCTCATTAATGCCTGTGGTCTCTCAGAGTCTTTCAGGCAGGTATGCTGCTACGGGGCTTTAATCCTAGCACTTGGAAGGAGAAACAGTGGATCTCTAAGACTGAGGCCAGTCTGGTTACATGTGAGACTTCATTTCAACACCAAGCACACAACAAACGAGAGAGAAAAGGACTGTATATCAAAGCAGCCTAGTATGCCTAGCAAGACCCAGTGTGCTGGATACAAAACAGCCAGAACTGCATAGAGAGAACCTGTCTCAAAAAAGAAAAATAAATGAAGTGAAAAACACTTCAAAGAGCCGGGCAGTGGTGGTGCACGCCTTTAATCCCAGCACTTGGGAGGCAGAGGCAGGCAGATTTCTGAGTTCGAGGCCAGCCTGGTCTACAGAGTGAGTTCCAGGACAGCCAGGGCTACACAGAGAAACTCTGTCTCGAAAAACCAAAAAAAAAAAAACCTTCAAAATTCAAACTTAATTATGTTCAAAAAATAAGGGTCCCCTCTCCACAAGTGTAAGACCCAAAACCTTGGGGCTGGAGAGATGGCTCAGCTGTTAAGAGCACTGACTGCTCTTCCAGAGGTCCTGAGTTCAATTCTCAGCAACCACGTGGTGGCCCACAACCATCTGTAATGGGATCTAATGCCCTCTTCTGGTGTGTCTGAAGACAGTGACAATGTGCTCATATACATAAAAAAGACCCCAAAACTTGTTTCTGGTTGCTGTACCTAATCAATGGGTCTATAACAGTAGGTATCACTTGGACCCTAGGCTCTGATACCTTTACTCCCAGACTCTGCAATGTTCTTTCACCTATCTTTCAGGATCCAGGGGAAATGTCACTTTCCCAACTAACCTTTCAGAATCTTCCATAAGAACGTCATGTCTTATTTGTCTGAAACGTGGCCTGACTATAGTGCTAGCTGGTCTGACACTCGTTGTATAGGCCAAGATGCAGTGATCCTCCTGTCTCTATCAATCATGCTGAGATTACAGGCATGTACCACCAAGTCCCCCAGACACTTCCATAAAAACCATTGACTCCTACTCTGCCAGCAAAGAACACTGCTAATTCTGTTTTGTAATTCTTCCTGACATAGATAACCATGTCTTTTTCCCTCGGAGCAGGCCATACCTGCCAGCATAATGCCCCTTTTACAACAGATTGGTATACGATTTAATTAAATGTGAAACTTTGCCTCTATTGTATCAGAAATCCTAAGTAGGCCCAGAAAGGACTCCAAGCAAGGCTTCATATGACAGTCACCCTTTCTTCAATAGGACATCTCTCCGTCTTCACCTACCCAAGTGTTTTTGCAAATAAACTGGTTAGGCAGCCGAACATTGCAAAAGAACCAAGCTTGTACTCTTGCAGGTCAGACTGGTTTGTGGTTAAAATATGTAGTTGTGGAAGACATTACTGATAGGGCTCACATGAAGATCCAGTGTAGAAAAGTACATGGTGCCACAGAAACTGAGTTTCAAAACAGATGATACTACTTTTCTTTGGGGGGCTGTTTTGATTCCTATTGGTTCAGGCTTCTTAGCATTTCAAACCTTGAGCATTGTCTGTGGCATAAAGTCTTTTGCAAAAGTGGGCACGGAGATGTGCTGAGGGGAAGCTAGCATATGGTGACAGCCCTGCAGCCACCCACAGAACAAAGGAAAAGCCTTGCATTTGTAAATGTTGGAGGGTAAGTGGGCTCTGAGCTTAGAAGGTAGGGATCTCTAACTGGAGCAGATCAGGGAAGTATATTAGTCAAGGTTCTCTGGAGTCACAGAACTTATAGAACGCCTCTATATATTAAGGGGAATTATTGAAATGGCTTACAGTCTATAGTCCAATTAACCCAACAATGGGCAGCTGTGACCCGGAAGTCCAAGAATCTAGTAGTTGCTCAGTCGCACGAGGCTGGGTGTTTCAGTTGGTCTTCTATATAAACTGGAATCCTGAAGTAGTAGGTTCAATCCTTTGTGCTGGCAAGTAAGTGCTAGCAAAAGGAAGAAGGACAAACACTTATTTTTTTTTTCATTGTCCTTATGTAGGCCTCCAGCAGAAGGCATGGCTCAGATTAAAGGTGTGTATCACCACGCCAGGATTTGGAACTTGCTTTGCCCTAGGCTGGCCTTGAACTCAGAGATCTGCTTGCCTGTCTCCTGGGATTAAAGGCTATACTACCTTGCCTGGGCCTAAGCTTTTCTTGGCCACTATGCCTCAAGATCTGGATCACTGGTGAGCCTTCCATTTCTGGATTGTCGTTCATTCCAAATGTAGTTCAAGTTGACAACCAGGAATAGCCATCACAAGAAGGTACTAGATAGGATATCACACCTTATTTATTTATTTATTTACATTTCAGATGTTATCCTCTTTCCCGGTTTCTTCCCCCCCAGGAAACCCCCTATCCCATGCCCCATCCCCCTGCTTCTAGGAGGGTGTTCCTCCACCCACTCACCGACGACTCCCACCTCCCCGCCCTGGAATTCCCCTACACTGGGGCTTCCATTGAGCCTTCACGGGACGGGACCTAGGGCCTCTCCTCCCATCGATGCCTGACAAGGCCATCCTCTGCTACATATGCAGCTGGAGCCATGGGTCCCTCCATGTGTACTCCTTAGTTGGTGGCTTAGTCCCTGGGAGCTCTGGGGGATCTAAAATTAAGATGCATTTGCTGTTCTAGAAAGTTAGTCTGCCTACTGAAAGATACACCATCTGAGAATTTAGGCCTTGATCACCACTCCCCCATTTCTCCCAGCCCTCTGTGCAACATTACTGGAATTATTGTGCACTAAAAAATAGAAAATAGTGTCTGAGTTTGGTGATTGTATACAGGATGGAGCCACAGGTGGGGCAGTCTCTGGATGGCCTTTCCTTCAGTCTCTGCTCTACACTTTGTCTCCATATTTGCTCACTTGAGTATTTTGGGAATTCAGGGAAATGCAAATCAAAACAACCCTGAGATTCCACCTCACACCAGTCAGAATGGCTAAGATCGAAAACTCAGGTGATTGCAGATGTTGGCAAGGATGTGGAGAAAGAGGAACACTCCTCCATTGCTGGTGGGAATGCAAGCTGATACAACCTCTCTGGAAATCGGTTTGAAAGACCCTCAGAAAATTGGACATAATACTACCTGAGGACCCAGTTATTCCACTCCTGGGCATATACCCAGAAGATGCTCCAACATGTAATAAAGACACATGCTCCACTATCTTCATAGCAGTCATATTTATAATAGCCAGAAGCTGGAAACAACCCAGATGTCCCTCCACAGAGGAATGGATACAGAAAATGTGGTACATTTACACAATGGAATACTACTCAGCTATTAAAAACAATGACTTCATGGAATTCGCAGACAAATGGATGGAACTTGAAAACATCATCCTGAGTGAGGTAACTCAGTCACAAAAGAATGAACATGGTATGCACTCACTGATAAGTGGTTATTAGCCCAAAAGTTCAGAATACCCAAGATTCACTTCACAGACCACATGAAGCTCAAGAAGAAGGAAGACCAAAGTGTGGGTGCTTCAGTGCTTCTTAGAAGGGGGAACAAAATACTCAGAGGACATCACAACTTAATTTAGGAAGCTGATCTTATTGGTCCTCCCTACTTTGGGGATGCCACATGCTTAATAGTTTAGAGAGTATACTAGATAGAATGTAAGGCATGACTGATCCCCTCCTGTGATCTAACAGTGGGTGCCTTTGGGTTGTTCTTTCAACATTTAAGGTGTGTTGGCCATTTAATAGTATTATAGACTATATTATGACCAATGTTCAGAAAAGTCCTTCCCTGGAGAGATGAAAAACTAAGCCTACCTCTTCCTTAGAATGCCTCAATAACAAACCAAAGTACCATTCCATTGAAGTTAGTATGGGGTTTACTTATAGAACATGACTCAGGGGTTGCCTATGAGTGTATGAGTGACCCCAAAGCAGCCTCTCTGGAAAGTCTTCACCCACTGAGGCCAAGCTAATTAAGGGAGAATTACATACATATAAATGGCTAGGTGGAATGGCTGGATCTTCAGGTAAGAGTCCATTGACCCACCCCGGCCTGTAATTTTTTTTTCCTTTTGAGAGAATGTCAACAGTCTACAAACCTGATTGTGATGGTTTCTTGCAGTGGTTCAGCTGATCTGAGGAAGATAGCAGCTGTTTTGCTCTGAAGACCATGTTCTATAACAAGATTTCCTGCTGGGCAGTGCTGGCACATGCCTTTAATCCCAGCACTCGGGAGGCAGAGGCAGGCGGATTTCTGAGTTCGAGGTCAGCCTGGTCTACAGAATGAGTTCCAGGACAGCCAGGGCTACACAGAGAAACCCTGTCTCAAAAAAAAGATTTTCTTAACCCCAAAATAGGGACACAGATCCTTAGCCTACATGATTTACAGGCCCTTAGGAAGTCCTAATATGTTAACATGTATAGTGTATATGATTCCATAAACTGTATTATACTTTTCAAACAAAGGTCTGCTTTTTTGTTTAAATTTTTTAAAAATGTATTTATTTTTACTCGTGTGTATGTACATGTGTGTGTGTGTGTGTGTGTGTGTGTGTGTGCGCGCGCGCACGCGCTCTGTGTGCATGCTGCAAAGGCTAGAGGAAGGTGTCAGATCTCCTGGAACTGGAGTTACAGGTGGTGGTGAGTCACCATGTAGGCATTGGAAATTGAACCTAGGCCCTCTGCAAGAGCATCAAGGGCTCCCAACCACTGAGCCAACTCTGTTACTAAAATTCTTCATGTTCTACAACTCAGCCATATGTGCTTAGGAATCAAAGTGCTTTATTACAAATTCTTGTGGATGATACATGTATTTAATATATATGTTTTGTTTGTTTGTTTGTTTGTTTTAGGTAAGCATACAAAGTAAAATATTTCATTATGGCATTTTCGTACATGTACCTCATTCTTTGTTCTCATCCACCCCTTCGGCTCTCTCCTCCTGTGGCTGTTCCCTTTGTCCTTAGAAGCAGTCTCCCATGTCATCTGCTTGCATTTCCCCACATCCCATGAGATCTCTTCCTCCTCTGTCATGATCCATTTTCTAATTCCATAACACGAACTCCTGAGCCTCTGTCTGTCTGTCTCTGCCTCTGTCTCTCTCTCTGTCTCTCTGTCTCTCTCTCTCTCTCATACACACACACACACACACACACACACACACTTTTAAATGTAGGATCAGCATATGAGAGAAAATATATAGTATTTATCTTTCCTAGTCTGGCTTATTTCACTAAATATAATCATCTCCAATTGAGTCTGTTCTTCCAAAATTGTAATTCCATATTTTTCTTTATTGCTGAATTAAATTCCATTGTGCACATGTTCATTTTTTATATCCAAGAATGGTCTAGCTAGGATATATCGTAGCTCTATTTTTTTAGGGACAGTGTATTTAGACCATGACTTTCCAAATCTGCCTAAGGATAAGAATGACCTTAAAAAAACAGATTCCAGACCCTTTGCCAGACCCACCAAATGTAAATTACTAAGGAAAAGATTAACCAGACAATTGAGAATGATACCAGATAAATCTTATCTTCAGGCAAGTTAGCCTCATATCAATACAAGCTCACTTAGGATTCTATCTGGAAAGGGCCTTTTACATGAAGAAAGGGAAAAAATTGTAACAGAGCTTGGAAGAAAGCTCCAGCCAAACTGTCAAAATTATTCCTACAGCTAGTCTGGATAAAACCTCTTTGAACTTCCTTACCCCTTACTCCCAAAGTTCTAGAACCTGGCTCCAGGGGAAATCTGAATTGCAAGTAATCTAACTAATTTACTTGGGAAGTCAAATGATTAAACAGGTCTTAATTGCCTCAAACTAATTGGTGATATTCCAAAACTTTCTTATCACTACAATGGCTTTGAGCAACTACTGTTGTTGTTAGATTCTTTCTCCAGAATTCCCTCAGTCCCTAGCCTTCTGTGTTTAACTACTGTGCTGTTGTGTTTTCTCTCAGATGATAAGAGCTAGACCTAGTCTCACCTGCCCTCTTACATCCAGTGCTTTGCCCTGAACTATATAAGTGTCCACGCTCACACAGAGTGTTGTTCAAATGGCCAGCTCATTGTGTATTTCACCAATAGAGTAGCAACTTATTAGGGGGAGCCAAAGTTCAACTTTGAACTGTTATGTTCTTAGCCTGATGTCATGCACACGTTGTGATCATGTCATTATTCATGACAGTGTGTGTGTGTGTGTGTGTGTGTGTGTGTGTGTGTGTGTGTTGACTGAGCCTGGGACCATGTAACTGGTAGCCAAGTGCTGAGCTACACCCCCAGCTGTTTTGAAAAATACTATCCACTCAGCATGGCCATTACCATCTGAATCCCCTGTCCGGTTCTTTTTCCAAACTTACAGAATCAAACCACAGGAGAAACTATCCTGTATTTTAAGGCACTACACATCTTTATATAGAAACATAATTAATTATCAGTTAGTTTTAAAAAATAACTCTTATTAAATTGTCTGCTATATGTTCATACTATATATCTATGACTTTAATTTTTTTGCTTCATTTCTTAAAGAGTAGAAGCACTTTCTGTGGTCCAGGAGTTGCAGGCAGCTTTAGAGATGGCAAGAGAGCCCTATGACTTGAAATGTGAATTACTTAGAGAGTCTGAGAAGAGCCAAGGATGCTTTCCAACCTCTGTTGGGGCAATCAGGGCATCCACTGATTCATCTCTCAAACTCAAAGCTTTTTCTTTTTTCCTTCTTTCTTTTTTGGGGGGGTTATGGGGGGCAGTGTCTCGCTATGTAGTCCTGGCGGTCCTGGAACTCACTATGTAGAATCAGGATAGCCTTGAATTCACAGAGATTCACCTGCCTCTGGTCTTCTGTGTGATGGTATTAAAGATACACACTACCACACTCAGAGCTTGTCTTGGTTTCTGCGACCTAGGCTGGCTTCAGACTCATGACAGTCATCCTGACTCAGTCACCCATGGCCTTAAACTCCTGATTCTCTTACTTCTCCTTGTCAAGTGCTAGGATTACAGGCAAGCACCACCCCTCTCAGTTGGGAATTCTTGTTGGGCGTTCAAGATGGCCAGGTGATAAAGCATATGAAGCACGTGGAGCACTTTCAGAAAACCATGGACTAACGACCTCTGGAAACTAGGGTAAATTGCTTAACTCATCCCAGCTGAGGGAATAATGTATGCTTGGATAGAGACTAGAACATAGAAGACCTTCAGTCCATTGTACTATCACACAGAATCCAAGATGTTAAAGGTCCAAGGGTTTCAGAAACTGGTTAACTTTTACAGCATCAGGGGTTGGGGGTGCTGGGGATGTAGCTCAGTTTTGTAGACTCCTTGAATGAGGCCCTGGGTTCAATTCCCAGTACTTCTTAAAATAACAAAGGTATGGTTACAGCATGCCTGGAGCCCTCAGACTTGGGAGGCTGAAGTATATGGACCACTTGAAATTCTAAGCCAGCTAGGGCTATAGAATGAGTGAGTTCAAGGTCAGCCTTTGGAGACCCTGTCTCAAAAGAAAAAATGTCAACACTAATTATGTTGTGGCTCAAATACATTTTTAGGTCAATTCCAAATGCCAGCTCATATACACAGGGGTTCCAGGTTATACTTCCTCATATTCAGTGTCTCCCTGCTCTTAGACAATTGTACATGTCATTTTGGTCTCCAAATTCTAAATTTTGCCATTTTCTACCAAAAGATCTAGACATATTCATCATTTTCTATATTAGATAACTATCTCAACATTTTTTTTTTTGGAGACAGGGTCTCATTATGTATCTCTGGCTGGCCTAGAAATCACTACATGGACCAAGCTGGCCACAAGTTTACAGAGATCCACCTGCCTCTAGGATTAAAGGTGTATACCACCATACCAGCTCAATTTTACCTAAATTTATAGTGGTTGTTGTAGAGATCCTACTTTGCATTTTAAATAGGTTTCTACTATTTTTTTTTTCTTTTGAAGGGAGGGGAGAGTCAGACTGGCTTTGAACTTAAGAGTCCAGTATCAGCCTCCCAGGTGGTAGCTACCACACCCAGCTTTATATCTTGGGTGTATCTTGAAATTTTCTATAGTGTGTCCCAATAGGCTAAGTACAAATGTGAGCCTTAAGATAAATTGATTTTATTGAATGCCATCTAAATTTCTAGGTAGAAAATTTTGGCTTAGCCTGATGGGCCTGCCAAGTAGGAGAAAGTCAGTTAATAGGATAAACGTGAAGGGCAAGGTCCCAGGTGATACAGGCTTTAGAAAGGAACAGTAAAATGAAGGAGACACCAGGATAGTACAATTCAAACTGTGTGGGGTAAGACGAGGTGGCTCAGTGGTTAAGAGTGCATCCTGCTTTTACAGAGGACCCGAGTTCCCAGCACTCATGTTGTGCAGCACAAGAGGACACAGCATCTCTTGGCTTCCAAAGGCTCATGTGCTCATTCATGCAATCACCAATGGAAAGTATTGAAAAAAGAAATATTCTTAAATATCACACTTACCCACTTCTCAATTGCCTTCATAAGCAAATTTGGAAGACAAATGGAACTAATATACCCATAAACCTGGGGGGGTGGGAGACAACAAACAAATGTATTTTAAAAGAAAGCACAGCTGGTGTAGAACATCTCAAGTGCTTCTTCACAGAGGCACAACTGATTTTGCTGACTGAGATGAGTAAGCCAGGCAGGGAGAACCTTCAATAACACATACTTAAGATGGAGCTTGTGTATAATTATACTCTCCTTTAGCCCATGTGATTTCATACTTCAAAGTGACCAGCCCTATAATCCAGTTGTATTGTTCCCAAAAGTGCATGGCAGGAGGCAGGAGTTCTGAACTGCAGTAACTGATGAAGAGATTGGAGAAGATGCATTCAGCTCTGGGTTACCACTTCATCATTGACACATTCTAGCCATGGACATGACCCGAGTAGAGTTTGCCCTTTGCAGCCCTCGTTTTCTTATTTATAAACCAGAGATGAGCCTAGTATGGTGCCTTTATGTGTAATTCTACCTCTTGTGAAGCTATGCTGCTTGGGATTAGCCCAGGAAACCTTGTAGCAGATAAATGTGTTATCCATCAATGACCTGGGTTGAATGCCTAGGACCCATGGGGTAGAAGGAGAAAACCAACTTCCAAAAGTTGTCTGCTGCCTTTCACTATCTTTGTCATGTCACGTGCACCTCACAATACACACAAATACATGTAATAAGTTTTAAAAAACCACTTAAAATTCTACAATAGATAAATCAATGCCAAGCACGCTGAGCCATCTCCCCAGCCCTATACCTCTCTATCTTTTATAAAAGGCCATGCACACCTGTAGTCCTACAACAGGAGGTAGAAACAAGGATGGAGACTCCAGGTTTAGTGACAGAAGGCTCTATTTCCGGGGTTCTCTGGGAGGCCACACCCAGTGACTGCATTCTCCTATTTTACCATACCTACTAAAATGAGACTCCTACTCTAGACTTTATTTATTTTCGTTTATAGCCCTCGAAGACTGGGACAGTTCTGTGTGTCCATGCATGCTTGCATTTACCCTTCACGTGTGCAGTTGCTGCCGAGGCCAGAAGAGGGCGCAGCAGCATATGGCACGGGACTTGTAGGCAGTGAGAGAGAGCCACAGTATAGGTGCTGGGAATCAAAGCCATAAGCTCTTTAAAAGCAGTAAGCTCCATCAGGGAAATGCAAATGAAAACAACCCTAAGATTCCACCTCACACCAGTCAGAATGGCTAAGATCAAAAACTCAGGTGACTGCAGATGTTGGAGAGGATGTGGAGAAAGAGGAACACTCCTCCATTGCTGGTGGGATTGCAAATTGATACAACCTCTCTGGAAATCAGTTTGGCAGACCCTCAGAAAATTGGACATAATACTACCTGGGGACCCAGCTATTCCACTCCTGGGCATATACCCAGAAGATGCTCCAACATGCAATAAAAATACATGTTCCACTATGTTCATAGCAGCCTCATTTATAATAGCCAGAAGCTGGAAGCAACCCAGATGTCCCTCCACAGAGGAATGGATACAGAAAATGTGGTACCTTTACACAATGGAATACTACTCAGCTATTAAAAACAATGACTTCACGAAATTAGTAGACAAATGGATGGATCTTGAAAACATCATGCTGAGTGAGATAGTCACAAAAGAACGAACACGGTATGTACTCACAAATAAGTGGATATTAGCCCAAAATTTCAGAATACCCAAAATTCAATTCACGGCAACCGTTGGATTGAGTATCGGGTCCCAGATGGAGGAGTTGGAGAAGGGACTGAAGGAGCTGAGGGAGTTTGCAGCCCCATGGAGGGAGCAACAGTGTCCACTGGCCTGACCCCTTGATACTGCCGGAGACTGGATCACCAACCAAAGAATACACATGGAGGGACCCATGGTGCTGGCCACATATGGGGCAGAGGAGGGCCTTGTTAGACATCAGGGGGAGCAGAGGCCCTTGGGCCGGAAGGGAAGATGGGAGTGGGTGGGTGAGTGGGGGAATACTCCCATAGATGCAGGGGAGGGGGGAGGGAATAGGGAGGTTCCAAAGGGGAGATCTGGAAGGGGGAAACATTTGAAATGTAAATAAAGTATCCAAAAAAAACACCATTTAAAAAAAAGAAAAAGACTCCAGGTTTATTCTTGGCTCCAGTCTGGACCATGTAAGACCTGTCTCAACCCGAACCAACCAATCAACATAGATCTAGCTAGATATGTTGGTTCACACTGACAATTTCAGTACTTGGGAAGTAAGGACAGAACGATCTTTGCAACTTTGAGACCTACCTGGTCAATATAGTGAGTTCCCAGGCAACCAGTGCTAAATAATGAGAAGCTATTTTAAACCAAATTAACAAAACCCTCAAACAAAAAAAGGATGTATGAAATTGGTTAGGGGCCATGTAACTCAGTAGTGGAACACTTGCCCAGCATGGTCAAGCCCCAGGGTCATCACCAGGATCACCAGAAAAAAAAATTATAGATCTGCACACTCCTGTTAGGAATGATTCCTTTGGTATGTATGAGCTCACTGACTTGTTGTGTAGTTTAACAATTACCAAAGTCATCACCTCTCATCTCATCCTGTCCCTGCTTACTCAGAGGACCATAGGACTTGATACTTTCATGACCTTTTTTCTTTAAGACAGGGTCTCACTCTGTAGGCCTGGAATTCAGGTCCACTTACCTCTGCCTGCTGGATATTGGGATTAAAGTTGTGCAGGGCCATGCCTTGCTTCCAGGATTTGTTTGTCTGTTTGTGAAACCTTAGCTGAAATCTGGAGGCAGGCCCAAGTCTGCTCCTTAGAGACTGTCAGGACGAAACTTGGAGAGAGAACGCTTCAGTAGTTATAGATGTCCTTCCCTCCCATCCGCACGTGTGCTTTTTATTCTAATGTCTGCACCTCCAGGCTGAGTTTAAGACCCTGCTTCTTGCCAGATACGGCAACACACACCTGTAATCCCAGTACCTATAATTCTACCTACTCAAGAGGTAGAGGCAGGATGATGCCTAGCTGAAGACCAGCGTGGGCTGTAGAGTGAGTTCAAGGCCAGGCTGGGCAACAGTGAGAACTGCTCTCAAAATAAATGTTAAAGGAGGGCTAAGGATGCAGGGCAGTTGACTAGCCTTGGCAAGACTCTAGGCCCAAACCCCAAGATCTTGGGGTTTGAAGCTCAAACACACTAGAGAAACAAAATGATTTTGGCAGGCCCTGTTGATCTCATCCATTCTTGTGGCTTCCATCATATATAAATCTCTCTTTCCCTGTTCCTACGTGTGTCTTCCAACCTCCAAACTCACGTGTAGCCATTGGATGCCTCCACTTGAACATCATGAATACATTTCACTCACCACATCCTAAATCAAGCTTAGCAAACCAGGCCATCCCTTGGTGTTCCTTACCCTAGGGAATGTTGCACCACCTATCTCATTATGCAAGGCAGCACCCTAAGAGTCATGCTTTACTTGTCCAGTTTCTCGACCTTCTATATTCAATCAATTACCAGCCTTATTGATCTATTTCTTCAGTCCATTTTAAATGTGTTGCCCAATGCTGCCCAGTGCTCATGTGGACTATTGCTACATCCTCTCTGCTTCTCCCAGCTATAAGCCCATTTTCCACAATAATCTGAAGACTTTGCTTCTTTGTTTCTCTCCCTCTCCCCTCTCTCCCCTCTCTCTTTCCTCTCTCTCTCTCTCTCTCTCTCTCTCTCTCTCTCTCTCTCATAATGCGGCATATGTGTTCATGAACATGGCTATATGTGTGGAAGCCATAGATAGAGGTCAGAGGTCTGCCTCTGTTGCTCACATCTTATTTTTCTCGAGAAAAATAAGTAGCCCTCCAACTGGCTAGACCAGTTAGTTAGTCAGCAAGCCCCAAGGAACCTCTTGCTTCCCTTCCCTCATTTCTGGAATTATAAGCACACCCGGCCTAACCTGTTTTGTTTTGTTTTTTAAACATGGGCACTAGGGATCTGAACTCAGGTCCTCATGCATGCACTGCATCTTCTGGTCACTGAAGATTTTTTTTTTAATTCAATAGAGATCAAACCCAGGATCTGGTTCTCTACAACTAAGCAACATTTCCCAGCCCTGAGAGATTTTTTTGAAGAGTCAAATGTTTATTTAGTTTGCATTACCCCAACAGTAGCCCCAACGCTATGTTCTACTCTTAAGTCTGAAGTCCTACAAAAATAAAGCCAAGCTTTTACGATGTGACTTCATCAATATAGCACTAAAGTGTTATAGCTATTTTGAAGGGGTTTTGGTTATCAAGGTGCTTTTTTTTTTGTTTTTTTTTTTTTTTTGGTTTTTCGAGACAGGGTTTCTCTGTGTAGCCCTGGCTGACCTGTAACTCACTCTGTAGATCAGGCTGGCCTGGAACTCAGAAATCCACCTGCCTCTGCCTCCCGAGTGCTGGGATTAAAGGTGTGCGCCACCACTGCCCGGCTAAGGTGCTTATTTTCAACCAGATGCCCTGTCAGCCAGAGGATGCATGCTTATACAGAAAATCTGACCCATTTACTCATGCAACAAATGTACGTCCTCACCCTCCCTCCACCACCTTTAAAATAAACACCTAAGAACTTTTTACAATTGAGGAAACAAGGCCAGTAATCTTGAAAAAGAAAAACAAACAAACAAACAGACAAGGCTGGTTCATTTCAAAGTGAAGAAGAACACTTGAGTGCAGCCAGAGGCTGACACCACATGAGCTTGCCTTGGATTTCAACACTATGCCTCCTCGCCTGTGGAAGGAAGGCAGGCTCTAATGACCCTTTGGTTCTTCTCACTACTTCACTCAGCCCGTTAGCCCCCAGCACCGAACATCCTGGTTCATTACACAACATGATCCATGAAATACCCTCATCCGGTCCCTGCCCTGGCACTCTCACCCTGTATGACTGGCTCACCCTGTGCTGGCCCTGCCTGGCTCCTGAGACTTTCCACTTCTAGCAGTTGGGGTACTAGGCCAGCAGAATCGGGGGCCAGATGGGTAGCAGAGACACATTTGGACACCACACATGCTAAATAAAATTTGGTTCCATTTTAAGAGTCAAAGTTGTCATTTTTAAAAAGTCGTAAAGTGAGGGATCTTTTTAAAAAATTATGTCACAACTTTTGAAATAAATGCAAGTGTGCTAGTGTGTGTGTGTGCGCGTGTGCGCGCGCACACGCGCACTCATGCCTACAGAGGCCAGAAGGTGGTTTTGAGTTCCCTGAAGCTTTAATTATATGTAGGCAGTTGTGAGCCACCTGAAGTGGGTTCAGGAAACTAAGCTTAGGTTCTTTGGAAGAGCAGCAAGAACCCTTAACCACTGAAGAGAGCCATCTCTATCCAGCCTTTTTTTTTTTTGAGATGGGTCTTACTCTAGCAAAGCACAAAACTTCTTTTGTAGCCCAGCTTGGCCTCAAAGTCACCACAACTCTTCTGCTTCAGTCTCTTGAGTGCTGAAAATACAAGCCTTTACTACCTCATCTGGCTCAAAGATGGCACATCTTTGTTTAAAGCCCTTCAACAGATTCTCACTGCCCTTAGAATAAGGACCGTGCTTCTTAGGTTCTCACAGTCCCAGGCCCCCATGCTGTCCTTCTGTTCTTCCAAAGAATATCTCATCCTCTGGTTGGTTGTTTTGAAATAAAGTCTGGCTATACAGCTCAGGCTCACCTCCAACACAGAACACTTCCCTTGTCTTAGCCTCTTGAGTGCTGGAAGTAAAGGTACATATCACAACACGGCTCACTTCTCATCTTCTATATACTTTGACTACTATTTATTGCCTGTCTCCCCATTTGGAATGGAAGCTCCATGAGTCTAGAAATCTCTAGGTTTTTTTTTTTTTTAAACTTCTTGCTCCAGCACCGCTTGCTCCAGCCCAAAGATTTATTTATTTATTTATTTATTTATCTATGTAAGTACACCGTAGCTGTCCTCAGACACACCAGAAGAGGGCATTAAATCCCATTACAGATGGTTGTGAGCCACCATGTGGTTGCTGGGAATTGAACTCAGGACCTCCGGAAGAACAGTCGGTGCTCTTAACCACTGAGCCATCTCTCCAGTCCCAGTTTTCATTGTTTTAGAAGAAGAATCTTGCACAGCTCAGCCTGACTTTCACGTCCTAATCTTTCTGCCTCCACCTCTCTGAATGCTGTAATGACAGGCTTTTGCTACCACACCTGCTTCAAGAAGATACCCTTCTGAAAGCCAAAGAGAGAATTCCCCAAGAGAGACTAACCCTTGATCTTGAACATCCCAGCCTCAAAAACTGGGAGGAAATAAGTCTGTCGCCTAAGCCACATAGGTTGTGTTGTACCTTGTTGTTGGGCAGCTGTAGAAATGAATTCAGTTCCAGACACGTAGAACAGCTTTGTGTCTAGTGAGGACTCCACAGATATTTACCAAAAGAAAAGTAGGAAGGAAGCCCTACATGTTCTTGCCTTCCAACCCTCTGCAGACCGGTTTCCTTGCAATGATTCTCTTTGATCTCTCGACCTGATCCCAAAACGATTTTCTGAACTCAAGTATGTCCTAGTCACCCCCAGCTCAGAACCTTTGTCCAGTGTACTCTGCCTGGAATATTCTTCCCTTCATCCCAACTCCAGAGTCCGTAGCTTCCTCCTATGTGTCCTTTAGATCTCAGATTAAAGTGAAAAAAAAAAAAAGAATCTTCTGACTACATTATTTAATGTGGAATCGACACACCACAAATTACACTTGTTTAAAGCTCCAACAGATGCAGCATGATGCATGCAACGTTTATGAGGCCACAGCAATCAAGAGAGTGAACATAACCATCGATCCTAAAAGGTTCCCGGTGCCCCTTTGTCATTCTTCCTCCGTCTCACCCTCATCCACATGACATGCTTTCTGCAGTTACGGAGCGATGTGAATTTTCTAGATTGTATACAGATATGGCAATAAACTATGCTTCTGATGGGTTTGCCTTTCTTAACCCAGCATGATTACTGTTAGGTTAATCTATGTCTCTGTGTGCATAATGGTTGGTCCTTTCTCCTTTTTAGATATAGTCTCCTCTTTTCACCCAACTTGGACTTGAGCCTGCAAGTTTCCTGCCTCAATCACTAAAGAGCTTGGGTTACAGGTGTGCATGATGACCAAGCCCAACTAATGGCCTCCCTTTATAACGAGAAACTATTTCATTCTATTGGCATACCACAGGTTGATGAACAGTTGTGCTGATTTGGGTGTGCAGCAATTACAAATAAAACCAGGAAGGGTTTTTTTTGTAATTAAAAAATAGTGGTTGAGACAATTTGTTTCTCTTGCAGAGGACCACGGTTCAGTTCCCAGTATGCACATGGCAGCTTACAACTGGAGGTTCTAGAGGATCTGACTCCCCCAGCCTCTGTAGGCACTGTAGACATACATACATACATACATACATACATACATGCAAAACATCTATATGCATACAAATTCTTTTTAAAAGCACTGCTATGATAGGCTGGGTACACACACCTGTAATGCCAGCACTCAAACAAAAGGACTGAGAGTTTGATATCAACATTAGCTACATAGTTGGTTTGAGACATCCTGGTGTACGCTTAGACTCTTAAGACCCCCAAATCACCTCATAGCACCAAAGCTACAACCAAACTATGACCATAATTACATATAATTATTATTATATACATATATTATACATTATATATATTATTATTATACATATATTATTATTACTTATAATTCTATCACTTTTCCAGGGAATCTTTTGTTTATTTTGATTTTTTTATTACTGATGACTGAACACTGTGCCCTCAGACATGGTATGAGCTATCCCTGCTTGTTTGTCTCGAGGCAGGCCTTCACTATATAACTATGTCTGGCTTTGAACTTACAGGCTACCAGGTATTAGAATTAAAGGTGCACGATCACCCCAAGCCCTTTATATTTCATTTTGTGACAAGGTCTTGCCTGGGCTATAACTTTGTATCCCTAGACAGTCTTAGAAAGAATGTAGTCCTACTTCGGTATTCCAAATTCTGATAATACCTAAACCACCAAAACCAGCTCAGGGAAAAGTTTTCTGGCTTCCTTATTAGCTTAGGTCCTCCTGTCCTGCCACCCTATCTGTTTATCTTCTATCTGGATGTGTGTATTCCATGTAGATGGGTTTGTATGGAGATAGACCAATAGTGAGACAAAGACTTTGTCTCTTCCTCCTCCTCCTCCCCCTCCCCCTACTTCTACTTCTCCTTGAGTAGGATGGTGACAAATGGAAGGAGAAAGACCCGGAGTGTTTGGTAGTAGATATCTGAAATCCCTGCACTTGGAATATGGAGGCAGGAGGATCAGGAGTTCAGTCATTCTTGGCTACAGAGAGAATTCAAGGCTAGCCTGAGCTACATGAAACACTGTCATAAAAAAGAAGAAGACAAGAGCATAATCCGTTGATTTTTTAATATAATTTGGCAAGAGCATAATATATGAATGATTTCAAGTGTGTTGGGCTGGGATGCTACAGTGCCTGCCTACAATGTACAAAAGACAAACAAAGACGCTTTTGCTCAAGCATATTTTGAGACAGTGCCTCACTGTATAGCTCTGGCTGGCCTAAAATTCTCTTTATAGACCAGACTGGTATTGAACTCACACAAATTCACTTGTGCCTGCTTTTGCCTCCTGAGTGCCTGGATTAAAGGTATGTGCCACATCACTTAGTCCTTTTTTGTTGTTCTTGACAAAGTCTTACTCTGTGGCCTAGGATAGCCTGCACTTAATATATATATATATCCCAGAATGGTCTTTGACAATTATCTTACCTCAGCCTCCAGAGTGTTGGGATTCTAAGCATGAGGTGACACATCTAGCCTTTGTTATTTATTATTATTACTGGGGATTATTATTACTGGGGATTGAAAGTCGGGTCTCATATTTTTAAGCAAGTGCTCTACCATTATGCTGTATCCCCATCATCTTATTTCATCCCTTTTGAGACAGTGTCTATGTCATGGGCTGTTCATCATCCACTTTGGCATGTGAAAAACCCAAGGCTCATGTGTAATGGTCAAAAAACCTGCCATTGGGGTATATACCTCTTCTCATTTTGAAACAGCCTCAGAAAGATGCCAAGCTTGAACTCCTCCTGTGACCCAGGAAAGCTTAACATTTTCAATCTTCTTTCCCCAGTTTCCCTAGTAGCTAGGATTACAGACTTGTGTAACCTCATCAACTCACTCAACTCTCTGTCTCTTTCTGTCTCTCCCTCTGTGCGTGTCTGTCTGCCTCTCTCTCTCTCTCTCTCTCTCTCTCTCTCTCTCTCTCTCTGTCTGTTTTGTTTATTTTATAGTGCTAAGGATCAGATGCAAGGACTTGTACAGTAGGCAAATGTTCTCTGTTTCATTCCCAGCCCCAATACCATTTTGAAACAGTCTACTGCTGTGATTTGTTTGTTGTCTGGTAGTGTGATTTATGAAAGTTGCCCATATCTTGCCTGTATCTTTTTAGTACGTACCCACTAGCTAAAATCTTGCATACACACTCCCTAAACAAACACATATTCCTTCTTCTGATCGGCTCTGTTGGCATAGCTCTTCCCTCCACTGTGATATTATATCTAGCAGCCCAGACCAAGCCCAATGAAGGTGAAAGACCCACCAAGCAGCCTGGCTCAAGTTCCAGGCATACAGAGCTGGGTTTCCAATCCTGCTCGGCCTAAAAATACACCAACTGTTGGCAGGTGGCTGGGCTATTTTCAACCTTGGGGGCCTCAGGAATCACGGGACTCATTCCAAGCCAGGAAGCAAATAAGCAAGCCCTTATCGGTGGGCTTTAGAGGCAAGTGTCTAGACATCAGCTGTCTAGAGGCAAGTGTTCCATGGATTCCCAGCTATTTATTTGCATTGCCTTCTTCATCTCTGTCTCCCTTTATGGGCTCAATCCCATTTCCAGCTCTGTTCTAAGACATGAACCTGGATTAGTAGATGCAGATGTTGGAAGGGCAGAGTAGGGGGCAGAGGAACATCTGTTTGCAACTTGCCCAATGCCATGTAGTTCTCAAGTTACAGAGGAGCTGTGAAGTGACGCTGAGTGATTTCTAGATTCTCTAGAGTTTCACTCTTAAACGTTGATATGTTGAGAAAGTAGGTCATGGTGCCTATTTCTGCTAGCTATGTTAGTTTAATTTTGAGACATGGTCTCACTAGGCAGCTCTGGCTGTTCTGGAACTCACTATATAGACCAAGTTGGCCTTGAACGTACAGAGATCCACCTGCCTTTGCCTCTTGAATGTTGGAACTAAAGGTGTCTTCCAGCTTACAAGCTGGCTGGTTTTGAAATGACATTTATTTATTTATTTATTTATTTATTTATTTAGTCTGCGTGAGTGCATGCTATGGGGTATATGTGGAGATCAAAGGACAACCCATAGCAATTGGCTCTTTTCTTCCATCATTTGGTCTGTGGGATTGAACTCAGGTCGTCCGGCTTGCTAGTAGTAAGTGCCCTTACCATGGGACTACCTCACTGACCTTATTGGCAAAATTAAAATGATACTGTTTTCCTCCCAATTTTACAGAGGAGATAAGCTGAGGAACACAGACGTTAGGGAAGTTATCCAAGCACACACAGTGAGAACATGCACACACCAGAGTCAGGGCCCAATTTCAGATGTGCCAGAATCCTCTTCTTCACCTGTGTCAGAAACCATCATCCTCTAGCTGTATCCCAGGACGATCAGCTCAGAAGCTCTTACTGACATGCAAAGGTAGCAGCAGAATTTTTATAACCCTAGCAATGCCAAAGAGAAAAGAACAGAGGTCAACCCCAGTGCATCAATGTTTACCCTGCATGACGGCAGATAAGATTCTATTGATTTAAAGGGAATGTTTTTATAAATGCACATAGTAATATTCACATTGAAAATTGGGGTATTATTTCACCAGATCAATGCCATCTGATAATTCAAGGTGTATTGACTCTTCACTTTGTTTACATTTAACACACAAAATCCTTCTGGTATTACAGTTGTCTAATGGCATGAAGCATAAGGAATTTATATCTCATTTTATGATGTCATATGGTTAGTGTTCAAATAAATCATCCACACGAAGGTGCTGAAGGAATTCTTTCTAATAGAGAGGGCCCACACATTGCTCAAATCTGAGAAGCTGCTAGAAGGCCATTGGGGCTGTTAAGAGCGTCATGACTGCTTAGGGATTCTTATTATTAGGCTCTTGTTTTTGTTGCCATTATTACCTTGGTGCTGTTATCAACGGTTCAAGGTGACCCTTGCCTCCTTTCAAGCACTGGTGCGTGTAAAGCTTTGAATCTTTGACATTCCACAAACAGTCAGTGTACTTATTCTACCCCAGTCAGTCATTTGTGTTTCACGCTATTGCTAATAGCTTGTGGCATTTCTCCGTTGTATTTTTTTTTTAAAACAAAAGTACTAAGAGTTGAGGCAAGGTAAAATGGAACAAGTTCATTTTCCTTCACATCTTCCAAATTACATATCATTTCCTTTCTATTTTTTGTCTTCTTTCAAACCTGGATGTTGTTATGAAATCTGCAGCTACTTGGAAGTTTGAGGCAGGAGGATTGCTGTGAATTTTCAGCCACCATGGCTGCATAGTGAGTACCAGGACAGCCATGGCTGTATAGCAAAATTTTCTTTAAAAATGAGCAGAGAGATTTAAGCAAGAGTTTGCTTGCTTAGTATGCAAAAA
Source organism: Rhynchomys soricoides (assembly GCA_019843965.1). Lineage (NCBI taxonomy): Eukaryota > Metazoa > Chordata > Mammalia > Rodentia > Muridae > Rhynchomys > Rhynchomys soricoides. Next base: position 93,349 of record JADRCH010007490.1, on the reverse strand, counting down.
AAATAGTCCTATGTTCAGTTCTCAGTACCTCCAAGCAAGCAAGCAAACAAGCAGACAGAAAAGAATTTGACATACCCTCCATTCTGCCAAAATTCAAACAGTGGGGATGAAATTCTCCATCCCGTGAGTAAAGCAAAATTTGGAGACAGCATAGAAAAAGCCTTGGTTTCTTTCAATGCAAAATGAAGACAAGACATCTTTAATCTCAGGAGGGTCAGAGTAAAGCTGAGCACAAATGGCATTATAATGTGTGTGTATCAACTAGATAGTGCCTGTCAGCGAAGCGGTGCTTAAAAAAAAAAGTCATTTCAGGGTTTAATGGCACGTGCCTTTAATCTTAGCACTCAGAAGGCAGCAACAAGGTGAGTTTGAGGCCACATTGCTACTTCAGGCCAACCAAGGCTACACAGAGAGTTCCAGTCTCAGAACAAAACAGAAGCTAGGCATGGTGGTGCATGCCTCTAATGCCAGCACTTAGGAGTATGAGGCAGAAACAACCCAAGTTCATGGCCTGCTTAACCTACAGAATGAATTTAGGTCAGCCTGGAAAGGTTAGTCAGACTGTCTCAAAATGAAAAGTGAAAGGAGAACCAGTCATTACTAGTCCAGTTACAGAACACTTTCTTGCCTAGCATGTGCAAGTCTCCTGGTTCAAGCCCCAGTACTAGGGTGTGTGTGGAGGGAGGGGGAATGACTATCCTGTTCATCTCACAGAAAAGTACACATTAAATATTTCAGTGAGGCAGAACAAAGAGCTATAATTGCATTGTTAAATTATAATCTGCATTAAGGAGACTTACTGAAAATGTCCCTCAGCCTTTTGATTGCACTCTAAGGAGGAAATATTCAGAACACTTTGGAAGCATTCATGCTTGTCAACTGTAAAATAAAAGGCAGTTTGGCAATGTATGCTTCAACATGTGAATTTAATAGAGATGTTGTAGAAAGCATGATCCATGAATTGATTAGAAAATCCAAGAATAATTTATCAACAAATTATAGCCCAAGCCCTTTCCATTTGAAGTTCATTTGTTTCTGGCTTTGTTAAGGGTTTACTTTTTATACTCTTTTGTGCATGTGTGCAAGGGTGTGTGTGTGTGTGTGTGTGTGTGTGTGTGTGTGATTGTCATGTGTCTGGATGCCCATGGAGTCCAGAATGGCTGAAGTTACAGACAGCTGTGACTGGGAACAAAATTTTGTTCTGTAAGAGCAGCAAGTACTCTTCACCCCAGAGCCATCTCCTCACTTCCCATTTGTGTTTGTTTTCAGACAGTGTCATGCCATGTGACCCATGTTGACCTAGAACTTGAGATCCTCCTGCCTCTGCCTTCTGAGTGCTGGGATTACAAGCACGTGCTTCCATGCCTGGTGCAACTCTGAAAGTTTTCTTTGTAAGTTTTGGGTGCATTTTGAAGTAGTTCAACTTTCTCACTCTACAGATGGAGAAGCATAGGCTCAGTTTGGGATGTAACTTGCTTGGGGTCATATTTCTAGTTCTAGTTCTCAACGTCTCTTTAAAAAACAGATTCTTTTTATTTCTTAGTTATGTATATGTGTGTGCTGTGTTTCTTTCCACATGAATGCAGATGCCCAAAGTGGGCAGAAGTGATGGATGCCCTTGCAGCTGGAGTTGCAGGCAGTTGTGAGCTCCCCAATGTGGCTGTTGGAAACTGAACTCCAGTTCTCTACAAGAGCAATATACTGTTTTAACTACTGAACCATTTCTCCAGCCCCATATTCCTACTGGACCAAATTCCCACTATATCAGAAATGATGTAATGTCTATAATACCCAGTTCTTGGTATAGTGGGAATAGCAGGCTCCTCATTATCAAGAGCTAAAAATAACATCACGATGTTAGCTGATTGCAAATGACTGTCGATGGCAAATGTCTGTTTTGGTTGTATTTTGAAGTGATTTCGAGGGGATGAGGGTAGGATTGACCATGAAGCAAGTAAGTAATGAACTGAGCACTTCAAAGGGTAAACCGGCGAGATCGATTCACCACTCAGTTCAACAAGTGGTAGATATTTTACAGAATTCTGAGTCTGATGAGGGAGAATTTAGCAAGGGTTAACGTTCTCTTTCTGATTCAGGTGCCGGTTATGTTGACGAACTATTGAGTGAAAGTGAAAGTGGTGATTCTGAAAATAAAGAGTGTATCATAAGAAGGGGGCGTGCCCGTACCCCTCAACCAAGTGATAGGAAGATGCTGGTGTGATTGATGACGTTGGACTAGGATCGTTGTGGCACCAAATGTGGATCTAAGCTTCAATAAGGATGATAAAGGGTCAGTGAACATTCCAGGTCATATCACTGAAGAAAGCACGAGCATAAATTTTTCCTCCTTGTTTATTGGGGATGATTTCTGGCAAAATTTGGCAGAAAAGACAAACTTACGTGCCCATCAAATGCGTGCAGAAGAGCCAAGCTACTATTATCTCAAGAACTTAAAGGATGATTCTGTTGATGAAATGAAAGCTTTTGTTGGGCTCAGGATATACACGGAGTACTGTTGTATAAAGCCAAGCTATCAGATTACTGGTCAAGCGAGGGACCTGACTTTCTTGCATGTGGTTGATGAGCAGGAAGTAAACATTGATAAAATGGACACAAAAGGTAGATATTGGCATTACAAGCAAGGTAGGTCTATTTTCTGCAATCTCTCCAAGTTTCACCTAAACCTAACCACTGTTAAACATGTTATGAACAGATTTCTAATATATCTACTTTTTTCCAAATTTTGCTCAGAAGGCCAGGCATGGGGGTTAATTACACTCAGGGGCTCAGGTCTGGAAGGGATATCCCTCAACACCTTTATCTTAGTCCCTTAGCATTCAAAGTGCTTCAACATACTTTCCAGTGTCTCAGGTTCTCTGTGTGCAAACTGAGTATAATTATAGGGACTACTTCATTCAAGAGTGCTGTATATAACCTATCCTTCTGGAAATATTAGCTATTATTATTTTTATTGCGGTAATATCCATGTCATGGAATCTTTCCCACAGCCTTTGAAGGCCTTTGCCATTCCTTCATCTGGGAGCACATCAAAAGGCAAAGGGGATGAAATAGCTCATCTGCTCTATGAGTAGTTCAGTCACGTCTGGACCTAAGATAGTCTGTACTCAGGGAAAATTAATACTTTCAGGACTCTTTACAACTATAAAACTCTATGGTTTCTATTTAAAGGAGCCTCACAGTTGGGCTTTGAAAAGCATTTTGCCTATTTTGTCTCAGAGGACAAGTAAGCATTAAAGAGAAGTTTTCACACTGAATGACACCAAAGGGGATACACGTCTTTCACCTGAGCCCACTTAATTTATGTCACAATATGGGAAAAAAGTTTTTACAAGATGGCTGAGTGTATAGGAGGAGACTGGACTCTTTAACCTGAAGATTGGACTTAGGGATAGTTATGGGATGGACAGCTGGGTGTGGTGGTGCATGCTGATGCTCTCAGCACTTGGGAGGTAGATGCAGAAAGAACAAGAGTTCTATGTCATCCTTGGCTGCATAGAGAGCTTGACACCAGCCTATTATAACTACATGAAACCTTTTGATTTTCTAACAGAAGTAATCAGCCATGGGGAAAGGCAGTTAAAGGTAGTCAGTGGTCTATGCGCATGGGATCAAAGTTCATGGCTCTTCATGGGATATATGTTCAGAAAAATGACAGCGTTAAAATGATCCGAGGGTGAACATCTTTCTGTCATCAAAAAGTCACCAACTGCACATGTGAAGAGTTTGTGGTTTTTAACAAAACTGGCCTTCAAATCCATGAAGAGTCACCTACTCAAACATTATCCCATAAGTCAGAGAAGACAGAGGTGTTATCTGTTGTAAAGCTCTATCGAGCTAATGGGAGACTAACGGTATACAGCTTAACTGGACTAGTTCCAGAATTAGTGAGCTGTAAAGGCAACTAACTGGACACACCTATAATCCCAGCACTTGGGAGGTGAAGGCAACAGGCCTAGGAGTATAAGAACATCAAGATCATCTTGAGCTACATAGCAAGATTGAGGCCAGTCTGTGATACATGCGACCCTGATTTAAAAATAAAAATGCTTGTTACGTCCAAAGCAGTCCCCCAAAATGACAGTCATGACAACGTCCTAAACAGAAGGACTTTATCTGGTCAAACAGAGGCCCAAAGGCCAGTTTCTGTTTACCAGGAACCTCCTTTAATCTGCCCGAAAGGTCAGTTATGGAATGGAAGTATTGAGAACGCCCATGGACATATACAGATACACATAATTAAAAAGGAAATAGATTCAAAGAGCTGAGACCTTTTTCCAGGTGATAAGAATTATCTAGTACTACAACTTAGCATTTGCTTAGTCTTCTAAAGGTAAACTAATGTCCTTTCCACCTTGGGTTTTTTAAAAAAATATTACCATCAATGTTTTTTTTTAAAGATTTATTTATTTATTTATTTATTTCATGTATATGAGTACACTGTAGCTGTCTTCAGACACACCACAAGAGGGCATTGGATCCCATTACAGATGGTTGTGAGCCACCATATGGTTGCTGGGAATTGAACTCAGGACTTCTGCAAGGGCAGTCAGTGCTCTTAACCACTGAGCCATCTCTCCAGCCCCACTTTGGGTTTTTAAAGCTTTCATTTATTTATTTAATGCATATAGGTGTTTTGTCTATGTGTATGGATGTGTGCCTGGTACCCAGGGAGACCAGAAGATCATGAGATCCCCTGGAACTGAATTTACAGACAGTTGTGAACTTTCATGTGGGTTCTGGGATTCAAACCCTAGTCCTCTGGAAGTGACTTTAACCACTGAACCACCTCTGCCGCCTATCCTCTCTGCCTTGTAGCAATAAATGAGTATATGCATTGGTGAGCTTGTGTAAGGCAAATTTCTTTGCTTCCTGTATTAAATTATAGGTATAGCTCCCAGGATTGCTGAATGTTTGAAGTCAGCCTGTTTGACCTAGTAAGTTCCTGGACTACAGAATTAGGCCTTGTCTCAAAAAACAAAAAACAAAAAACAAAAAACAAAACAAAAAACAAAAAATAAAACAAAAAAACCCCCAACAACAACAAAAAACCTAAAACAAAACAAAACAACAACAAAAACAAAAACAATAACCAAACACAAACCAAGAAAATGAATAATGTGGCACATATGTGTAATTCTAGAACTATGAGGCAGGGAGATTTTTTGGAATTCCAAAAACAAACAAATAAGATCTGAAGCTTTTGTTGTTGTGGCTTCTATATGTAGCCCGGGCATGCCAGGAGCTTGTCATGTAGAGCGGTGGTAATCTTCCGCTGCTGCATTCCGAATGCTAGGGTTATGCTCCTGCACCACCAAAGTCACCAAGGTAAAAGTTCTGTTGTTTACAAAGGTCATTTTAACTGCAGAATGGGCTATTGGAAGCCAGCATAGAAGATTTAATAAATATCCCAATTCAAGAGAATGTGCATTGAAACTCTGTGTGGCAGCAGAATGAAAAGATTAACTCAGATGGCTGCAAAACATTATTAAGCACTTAGTTGATAACAAGCTTAGTCCTAGATGGTGGGGCAATTGCAATGACTGAAACAAACTGCTCTGGCAGAGCTCACATTCTAGTGTAAATTAGTAGTAAGCCCAGCACGTTTGAGGCTTTAGGTTCAATTAGCAGGACCCAAACAAACAGACAGATAAACCGAAAATAAGCAACTTTATGGGGGTAGAGAGCCGGCTCTGTGGTTCAAAGCACTTGCTACTTTTCCAGAGGACCTGATTTTGAACTCCAGCACTCATACCAAGCAGTTCACAACGATGAGTAACTCCAGCTCCAGGATATCTGATAACCCTCTCAGGCCTCCATGGGTACTTACATACAATCACGTACACACGTGTGAGAGCATGCACATGTAAGACTCTAGGGAGCCTTAACTTACCCGAGGACCCCCCCCCCCCACCAAGTGAACACATGGAGTCGGGGATTGATGCAAAATGCAAGAGGAATTTTTTAATTCAGCATGCTGAGGTCGCTCTGCATACCAAGACAGGAGAGTGACCACGTGTAGCCCATTCAGGGACCTTATATACGGATTTTTAGAGCAGCAGCCATTAGGCACAATGTGATTATCAGAGCAGTGTGACTTTTAAACTGATTGGTCTTTAGGGATTGAGGTAGCAGGGGCTTAATCAGCCCCCCTTTCCAACCTACGTGAACCTGTTTCTTCCAGGAGGGGAGGGGTGCCCATGTGCTCGGAGGGGGAAGGGGGACTCTGGTGGAATATCTCAAAGTTCCCTAGCTGACTTCTCTTTCACACACACACAAATACATAAATAAATAGCTTTAAAAAAAGAAACATCATCCATGATGTATGAGATCCTGATAAATACTAAGCAGAAAATGAAGTAAGGGAGACATGGAATGGGACAGAGGCAAGCCATTTATATATACATGGTATGATTTTGTGTGATGGCTTCTCACTAGGTAGCCCTTGCTGGCCTGAAACTCACTCTGTAGACCAGGCTGGCTTCAAACTTTCAGAGATCTGCCTGCCTCTGCCTCCCTTTAAAGGCATGTGCCACTGTGCCCAGCCATATGACAATATTGAAAGCAGTACAGATTGAAGGAAGAGAGAAAGAGTGCCACAAGTTGGGGAAACAACATTGCAGATACTAAAAACAGTATAAAGGCCAGGATGTATACAGAACCTTTTAAGACTTTGGTTCAGTGTGTTATTTAGTAATGAAATGTTGAACCCAGGTTGGTTCTGTAATCTAGACTGCAAGAGATATAAGTACCTTTTAGGCAAATAAACAATGAAAAAATTTCTGAGATGATAATGCTGGTTCAGAAGAGTAAGACCCTATTGTATGAGAGACCTAGATTCCAGAAAGTGAGAAGGCTTATATCTTAGGTAATTCCAATCTTGCCAAGTTGATAGCACCAACCATCACACAGCATCTGTGCATGAGTTGTTACAAGGTCAGGAGAAAAAAAAATATATACGTAGGACATGCTGGGTATGTATTTTAGTTGGTACAATGCATGCACTAGGATGCATGAAACTCTAACTTTGATCCCTAGCACTGCATAAGCTGGGCATGGAGATACATGCTTGTAAGGACAGCTACATATTTACAGATCAGTCTGAACTACATGACAGTCTGTCTCAAAAATAAAGAAAAAACATTAGGCTAGGGAAATGGCTCAGTGGCTAAGAGTTCATATTGTTCTTGCAGAAGACTCAAAGTTTGGTTCCCAAAACACAGGTTGAGTGCTTCACAACCACATTTCACTACAGTTGCAGGGAATTTGATGCTCTCTTCAGGCCTCCATAGGTCTGCACACACACACACATACACATACCTTTTTTTTTTTTTTTTTTTTTTTTTTGGTTTTTCGAGACAGGGTTTCTCTGTGTAGCCCTGGCTGTCGTGGAACTCACTCTGTAGACCAGGCTGGCCTCGAACTCAGAAATTCACCTGCTTCTGCCTCCTGAGTGCTGAGATTAAAGGCGTGTGCCACCACTGCAGGCCACATACATTTTTTTAAAAAGTTGTTGTTCTTGTTCTTGTTCTTGTTCTTGTTTGAGACAGGGTCTCTCTACATAGCCCTGGCTATCCTGGAACTCACTATGTATACCTAAGCTAGCCTCAAATTCACAGAGATCTGCCTGCCTCTGCCTCCCAAATACTGGGATTAAAGACATGCACTACCACACCTGGCACTAAAATTGTTTTTTTAAACAAAGAAAAACAAGTATTCTATGCCTGTAATCCCAGGTCTAGATAGGCAGTCATGAGTTCAAGGTCATTCTTACCTATACAGCTAGTCGAAAGACAGCTTGGGCTTCATGAGACCCTGCTTCAACAAAAAGTTAGATGGAATTTATCTTGCCAATCGATCAGTGACTTCTTTGAGGATTTGGCTTCTGGATTGTTCTCACAAGAAAGGAATAAAGTCGTGAGCCAAGGAATGTAGGGGTCTTCAGAAGTTGGACAAAGCAAGGAAACGGACTCTTTTGGCACCTCTACAAGGAAATGAAGCTCTGCGCCTCGAAATAGATCAACAAAAATAAATATAGCTCAGAAAGTGAAAAGATCAAAGGCTCACTCTCTGGCTTCAAATTAGTCATCAGTGAAATGGTGGAACTTTGTTTTGTTTTAAATTAAGTCAGTGATGCTCAAACCTGTTTTAGCCATTGTGATGGTTAGCGTTATGTGTTAATATGGCTGGGCCACAGGGTCAAGAATGTTTGACCAAACATTTTTCTAGATGTGTCTGTGTGGGTGTTTTGGTATGAGATTACTATTTAAATCAATCAACTGAGAAAAGCAAGTTAGCCTCTCGAATGTGGGTGGGCTTATCCAGTCAGTTAAAGGCTTACAAGAAGGAGGTTGAACTTCCCTCAAGAGAGAATTCTTGTCTGGTGGTCTTTGAAGTTGCATGTTGGCTTTGCTCCTGCCTTTGAGTTACAACTGAAATATTTTTTTGAGTTCCCAGCTCACCACGGCATCTCATGTATCTCTTCACTTGTCAGCCTCAGTGATCCTAAGGGCTAATTCATTGAATAAACCTCTTTCTCTCTATAGTTACATACTCTTGGTTTTGTTTCTCTGGAGTGCCCCAACAAATACAGCCAGGAAAGCTGACTAGTACCATCAGAAAAAAGTGAAAACGCTTCAGTTGTCAATCAACATCTCCCTCCCTCCACCTCCCTTTCTTCCTCCATCTGTGCTCCAGACCTTTAATGAAATTATCCGTATACAGTCATCACTTAGCTTTTGACTTTGTAACTGTTTCTTTATCCATCAAAACAGAGTACAGGGTGGGTGAGACAGCCCAGTGAGTAAAGTTGCTTGCTGCCAAGCCTGATGACTGGAATTTGATCCCTGGAATCTCTATGGTGGAAGGAGAGAAGATGCTTCTAAAACTTAGCCTCTGAGAGCGACTGGTATTTGACAGCTGCTGTAAGAGTCTTCTTTGTTTGGGCAGCCACTAGACTGCACAGACTCTAGTGGATGAATCCACATCTGTACACATATGGGCAGAATTAATTGGACTCAGTGGTTATTAAAAAAGAAAAGAGAACATGAAGTTGGGATGAAAATATATGAGCCCTGGGGAGTCAAGGGAGGGAGTGAGCATAGGTATGATTAAGATACTTTGTATACTTTTTGCCTGGCTGAATATTTTAATGTACTATTTGAAATTTCCATACAAGTATACAAGTATCGCCAGGCAGTGGTGGCACACGCCTTTAATCCCAGCACTCGGGAGGCAGAGGCAGGCGGATTTCTGAGTTCGAGGCCAGCCTGGTCTACAGAGTGAGTTCCAGGACAGCCAGGGCTACACAGAGAAACCTTATCTCGGGAAAAAAAAATTCAAGTTATTCTATGATTGTCAAATTAATGCTGTGACATACATGTGAACCACATGCACACACACACAATAGGTAAATGTAAAAATATTTTCAAAATAGCATCCAAACTGGTGTTAGGGTTAAGTTCAACAAGTAAACAGCTAGCCATATAAATGTAAGCACATATCACCAGAACTCACTTATATACCAGGTAGATATGGAGGCCTGCTTGTAATTTCAGTACTCCATAGATGGAGACAAGTGATCCTCTGAGAAAGTTGGCTAGCTAGACTAACCAAATTGTTAAGATCTAGGTTCAAATGAGATGCCTTGCTTCAATATATATGGTGACGAGAAGTTGTGAAACACACATTAACCTCTGGCTTTTACAAACATGAACACACATGTGCATGAACACACCCATTCACACACATGTGAACATACACATGTATACTACATACACATATACATGTGTTTTAGTCAGGGTTTCTATTCCTCCACAAAACATCATGACCAAGAAGCAAGTTGGGGAAGAAGGGGTTTATTCAGCTTACACTTCCACATTGATGTGCATCACCAAAGAAGTCAAGACAGGAACTCACACAGGGTAGGAACTTGGAGGCAGGAGCTGATGCAGAAGCCATGGAGGAATGCTGCTGTCTTAGACAGGGTTTCTATTACTACACAAACATCATGACCAAGAAGCAAGTTGGGGAGGAACGGGTTTATTCAGCTTATACTTCCACATCGCTGTTAATCACCAAAGGAAGTCAGGACTGGAACTCAAGCAGGCCAGGAAGCAGGAGCTGAGGCAGAGGCCATGGAGGGATGTTTCTTACTGGCTCACTTCCCCTGGCTTGCTCAGCTTGCTTTCTCATAGAACCCAGGACTATCAGCCCACAGATGGTACCACTCACAAGGGGCCCTCCACCCTTGACCACTAATTGAGAAAATGCCTTGCAGCTAGACTTCATGGAGGTATTTCCTCACCCGAAGCTCCTTTCTCTGTGATAACTCCAGCTTGTGTCAAGTTGACACACAAAATCAGTCAGTACATGATCCCAAGATGTTCGAGATGCCAGAAGCCATGATCTATTTGCCGAGGAAAGCTGCTAACAAGGAGTGGAACCAGCCCAGGACAAAGAACTTCGTTGCAGTCAACAAAGATGAAAAAGGAGTTGGAGATCTGAAGACCACTTTGACATCAGACATGGATTTGCAGAGCTTGGGGTTTGCCTAGCTGGTTTCCTTTCTGGCTTTGGGGATTACATTTAAGTGACTTGATAAATCTCAGAAGAGACCTTGATCTTTGGACTTTTAACATTGTTGAGACTACTATAGACTACTGGGGCTTTGGAAGTTGGATTAAATGTACTTTGCATTATGCTATGTTTAGGTGTGGCCCCCATAGACTCATGTGTTTGAAAAAGCCTATGGGCGCCAGGTAGTGGAATGTGTTGGTTTGTATATGCTTGGCCCAGGGAGTGGCACTATTAGAAGGTATGGCCCTGTTGGAGTAGGTGTGTCACTGTGGGTGTGGGCTATAAGACCCTCATCCTAGCTGCCTGGAAGTCAGTCTTCTGCTAGCAGCCTTCAGATGAAGATGTAGAACTCTCAGCTCTGCCTGCACCATGTCTGCCTGGATGCTGCCATGCTCCTAACTTGATGATAATGGACTGAACCTCTGAATCTGTAAGCCAGCCCCTATTAAATGTTGTCCTTATAAGAGTTGCCTTGGTCATGGTGTCTGTTCACAGCAATAAAACCCTAAGACAACATTTTATACACACACACACACACACACACACACACACACACAAAATAAAAACAAATCATCTATAGAGGTCAGGTGACAATTTTTGGCACTGGTTCTCTCCTATGGTGAGTTCCAGAAATTAAACATCATTAGGCTGTATGGCAAGCACTTTTATTATTTTTCTAGCTCCAGAAATTATATTTAGAATTTATCATTTTTCTTTGAAGGGTCTATTGCTTTTACTGCAAGAGACCCTATAACTAGAGACTCATATTTCAATAGAAGGGAGGGACTTCTGTACCCTCTAGGAATGACACTCTTTACTTTTATTTATGTATGTATGTATGTATGCATGCATGTATGTATTTGAGACAAGGTCTCATTAGATGTAGACCAGACTCTCATCAAACTCACAGAGATCTAGCTGCCTCTGCCTCCAAGTACCAGGGTTAAAGGCATTGCCACCATTCCCAGCTCCTTTTGTATATTATCAGTATTATTATTATCATCATCATCATTGTCATCATCATTATGAAATAGATTCTAACAATGCAACCCAGGATGTCCTGGAACTCACTATGGATGGCAGGCTGGTCTCTGACATGTGGTAAACCTCCTTCTGTTTCTCCCTAAAGAAAGAAGAGGACTAATACTTTTTATGGACTGGATTCCAGTACTGTTAATTCTGGGCCAGGTTGCTATGTTAAAGGTCATTGTAAATTAGTAACATATCTTCTTGTCCTGTTTTTCTATATAAACAGCAAATATCCTGTTTCTTGCTTCAGTGACTGAATCACAGCTTCTTTTACATGACTAGATAGATAATTAATTAGCTAGAATGGCAGACTTGAACTACCCCTCCTCTGCTAGACTCCTGAATCTGAACCTGCACACTAACCAAGTTCCCAAAGGGGGCTTGGTCCCATGTGAGCAGCTCAACTATGAAAGGCCCCATGCATCCAGAACATTCAATAAGAGGAAAGCAGTCTGTGATTCTTGCCTCTCCACTTGGTTAGATTTCCAAAGAATCTTCATATAGCCCTGGCACAAGATAGGGAAATGTGGAAACACACACACACACACACACACGAGATTATTTCTTTTACACTGTTTGCTTGTTGAGCCAGTTCCCCATATTTATTTCCATTTTCCAGGGTACAGCTGTGACTTACTTATCACCAACCAACAGCTAAGGGCTTCTATCAACCTGAATAGGGTCAAAACCTTTGAAGTGCTCTTTCAAATAATAGCAAGTCTGCTGCTAGAGTGGTGCTCATATGGTCTTGGTGCTCATATTTATTAATATCTGAAATGTGAGCTAGACAAAGGTATGTTCTTGGCTCTGGACCAAGTGGAAGGCAAGGACCCACTTGGGTCTTTCTGTCCCATATATCAACCACTGGCCTCACATAGTTGCTGTCCTCGCTAGTTTTATGCCAACTTGACACAAGCTAGAGTCATCAGAGAGGAAGGCATCTCCGTCAAGCAAATGCTCCTATAAGATCAGCCAGTAGGCAGGCCTATAAGGTATTTTCTTAATTAGTGATTGATGAGGGAGGACCTAGCCCATTGTGGATAGACTATCCCTGGGCTGGTGGTCTTGGGTTCTATAAGAACACAGGCTGAACAAGCCATGGGGAGCAAGCCAGTAAGCAGCACTCCTCCATGGCCTCTGCATCAGCTCCTGCCTCCAGGTTCCTGTACTGTTTGAAATCCTGTCCTGACCACCTTCCATAGCGAACAGCAATATGGAAGTATAAGCCAAACAAACTCTTTCCTCCAAGTTGTTTTTGGCCATGCTGTTTCATCACAATAATAGAAATCCTAACGAAGAAACTTGCTTACTAGGCACTTGAAATATAGGTACTACAAATAAGAAATATATATTACCTTATCAATGATTTTAATACGGAACATTTGTCAACAGATTAAGAGTTTAGATCTTTTTCTTTAACTAAAATATAACATTAAAAACAACAGCAACAACAAAGAAAGTAAGCCATTTATCAGACTTTCCAGAATTCAGAATTAGAGAGATAATAACCAGATTTCCCAAAGGAGCCAATCTCAAGTGGCAAGATAATGAAGTGCCCTCTGCTTTAAGCTTTGCACAGAAGTAACCTGAATTACCAGTGTAAGTCATTCTTTTTCTCCCTTCTGTTCTTCCTGTCTTACAAAGAAAGGAACTTTGAAATGACCAATGCTCTTTTGTTTTTTCTGTTTTCTCCATGGCTTTGTCTGCAAAACCAAATACCTCAGGAACATGGGAGCATTAATTGTGTTTGTTTGCTTGTTTGTTTTTTAAAATGTTATGGGATGAAGTTTTGCTTTCTTTGATAATTATAAATAAAGCCAGTTAAAATTGATGAACCAAATTATTGGTGTTTCCTCCTATTTACACATCTGTTAGATCACAGAGGCCCCTGTAAAGAGGATCAGCCAGTAGCTTCCCTGAGCTGCTAAGTTCAGGGCATGTGCCATGTGCCATGTGCCATGTGCCATGTGCCATGTGGCAGCTCCAAGACAGGATGGGCCAATAGGATTAGTTACTGCAATTATGGCTGTATAGCTTATGGAACACTGTCACTAACTGGCTAAGTTCAGAGGTACTGCCCTTTAAATCTATAAATGCAAGGATTTCTCTTTGCTCTTTGGGTTTCTGCTGGCTCTACATCTTAGTCCAGCTTCCCCAGCTGTTACTAGTTGGCGTTCCTAAAGAAGGTGAACATCTAAAATTGGTCTCAGTGTGCCTCTCCACTGAGCCTGAATATTTAATATTTAAAAATAATGTCAACTAATTCATAAGAAATGGATAGGAAGTTAGTCCACTTTGTCTTTATAGCCATTCTATATTCTCTCTAGACGGTTTTGGGAACACTATTATGTAGCTCAGGCTGCTCTCAAGTCAGCTATGTAGTAGAGGATGACCTTGAACTAACTAATCCTCCTGCCACTACATCCTGAGTGCTAAAGTACAGAAATTCACTACTGTGCCCAGCTTCCTATTTTGTATTTTTGAGAAAGGGTCTCATTCTGTAGCCCAGGCTACCCTGCAACTCATTCTGTAGTTAGGACTGGCCCCCAACACAAAGCAATCCTTCTGTATCAACCTCTCAAGGGATAGAATTATAATCATAAGCTACCTTGCTTGGCAACATAACTTCCTTAACATTAATAAAATTCCTAAGTTAATCTCCATCTGATTTTCTGTATATTTCTTGTTTCAGGTCTCATAGGGAAGTATTTAGCATCCTTAGCCTAGCACCCTACCATATACTCTGAGAAACTATCTTTCCTGTTGTCCTAGTTGTTTTCTATTGTTGTGGTAAAGATCATGAACAAAAGCAATTTTGGAAGGAAACTTTTGTTTGGCTTCCAGGTCCTGATGATTGGGGACAGTCAAGGAAGGAACTCAAGGTAGGAATGGATGCAGAGACCGTAGAGAAATGCTGTTTACTGGCTGGCTCAACTTGTTTTCTTATACTACCCAGAATAATCTTCACAGGGGTTACATTGTCCACAGTGGGATAGGCTATCTATTCTAATCTTGAATGAAGAAAATGCTTCAGACTTGCCTACAAGCCAATCTGATAGGGTTATCTTCTCAATGAAGGTTTCATCTTCGAGAATGACTCTAGTTTGTGTCAAGTTGACGAAAGCTAAACAGTATAGCCATAAAAAAATGGCTAATTCACCAAAGGTCAGTGTTCAAGTAAACCTCCTTAATCTAATGAAACTCTTATGTATGTGCATGTTTGCCCTAGCCCTGGAAGCCAGGCATTCCTGAGACTTGATCCATCAAACCCTTACCCTTTGAGCTGATTATGAATTAGCCTGTCACATCAAATTGTGAGGCTGAGCTCCTACCAATGTGGTAAGAAACAGTCTTCATCTGTTTTAGAATAAAAAAATGGAGTGAATTCCCACCCCAGTGTACTTGCCTGGTTTGGGTCTTTGCATGTCCTGCAAATTGCCTTGATGTATTGCTTTCACTTTGTGTGTTTCTTTATGTAACACCAGGAATATTCTTTTCCAACATACATAGCCCTTGATTGGATGCTCAAGGAATTCCATTATACAGTCCCTACCTTAGGAACCTAGAGACAAAAACAGGCATTGGTAGTGTCATTCGCTTAGAGGTGGAGAAAAGATCAGGATCAAAGGCCAGCCTGGGCTACATAGTGAGATCCTTCCTCATAAAGCCAAAAAACAACAAAGGAAATAGAGTCTGCTGCTCGTTATGTGACATTCAGGTCATAGATCTCCCTTTCTTCCCTTGGTCCCACTGCCTCCCACTCAGACCATTATACCCCTCCCTTGTATCTCTACTTGGCCATTTCTTTCTCTCTAAGAAGTTCTCCTCCCCCCCCCCCCCGTTCTTCTTTCTGCCTACTCAAATTCTATTCACATTTCAAAGTCAAGGTCATTCTCTGTGAAAACTTTCCTGGCCATTCCTGCAGAGTGTAGATTTCTTTCTTGTCTATAGCACAATAAGTTAACATTTTTCTTTCTTTGTCTACAAATCAATTCTCCTACAGTTGGAGTTTGAAGTCTCAGGAGGACATAAAATCACATCCTATACATCTGCTACCTCAAACTTGGGAGTATTTAGAGCCACAGGAAATATTTGTGGCTAGAATCTACCTTTTCTTATTCCTCAATTTAGAACTAGATTCCTGAGCTAGTGGGTTTAAGGGCTCGAGCTAAGGTGCATGACATACTGAGAGCTGCCATTATTCTACATTTTAAGTCCCTGGGACTAGCAACTATTAGGGCCAGCCACAAGCTCACAGTCCTTGCTGTAGAAAGCACATGTTTCTGCCCCAATATTCTAGTTGAAACAGTGGTCTGGTTTTGAGGCTATGCAGTGTTTCTCTTCCCTAGGGCAGAGGACAGAGAAGTGAATTATCTTCTTACTAAGGTGGGAACTATTATCTTTCCTTTTCCTGCAGTCACAAAGTTACTGTACTAGTACTCTATCTGATGCTAGTGGGACTTAGAAGTAGAGCCTCTGCCTACATCACCTGCCCTGAATTTCTATTTCATAGATGACAATGTTGTAAATCAGAGAAGTTATTTGTCTCAAGTCATGTAGCAAGTAAATATGCATATCCCTTGGTGTCTATGGGCAATTGATTTCAGGAACCCTTATGAATACCAAAATTCAAGAATAATCACCTCCCCATAGAAAATGTCTTATTTGCAAAGAATCTTATGCATATTAATTTTAATTTTTAGTGTCTTTGATATCTATTTATTTCTCTCTATCCCTCTACCTATCTATCTCTCTGTCTATCTGTCTATTTATCTATCTATCTATCTATCTATCTATCTATCTATCTATCTATGATGAGAGAGAGTATCTCACAGCATCCCAGATTGGCCTCAAACTCAGTATGTATTGAGGCCTTAATTTCTGATTCTCCTTCTTTCACCTCCCAAGTACTAGGATTACCAGAATACATTTCCACAACTGGCTCCTATGTAATCAGTTTTGAAAAAAAAAAAAGATATATATTTTGTCAAGTGTGATGGTTCATAACTGTAATCTTAACAACTCTGGAAACTGAGGCAGGAAGATAGTGAGTCCCAGGCCAGCCTGGTCTACCTGTAAGTCCCAGTCTCATCCATGCCAATATTTTTGGACTGTGGTCAGCTGAGTTTGAAGATGTGGAATCCATAAATATGAAGGGCTATCTGCAAATGACAGAACCATGATTTGCACCCTGCTCTGTTAACTGAAAATCAATGTTCTGCTGCCTGTGGCTTCCTAATTTGTGTGTCAGGGAGAGGAAAAAGAAGGCATCATCGTAAAGCAGAAGAGAGATTCCCGGGGAGTATAACACTAAAGAGGTTATTGTGAATTCTCTGCTCTAAGATTCTGTCAGTATAGTTCCTGCAGCTTCAAGTTGAAGCTCGTTTTTGTTTTGTTTTGAGACTGGGTCTGTCTATCTTGAGCTCACTCTTGCTACATACACACAAACTTAAAGCTGATTCCTTGTCTGGGCTCCTCTGCTTGTTTCATCTGCCAAAACATATGCCAAAACATATAACTACACCAGTCCCTCTGCAGCTGCTCCCATCCCTCTTGGGAGACTCCAGCTTCACATATCAGACCCTCAGAATGAGAACTGGACCCTGGGATCTGACATACAAGCAGCCTTCAGCATCACTTCAACATGAGATCATATGCTAGTAGGTTAAATTAATCATACTGGTTCATACATGTAAACCCAGTACTTGGGAAGCTGATGCAGGAGGATTGTTGTGTGTCTGCTGCCAGCCTGAGCTACATAATGAGTTCCAGACCAACTTGGGCTAAAAAGTAAGCATTTCTTTAAAATAAGAAAAGTACCATTCAGTTTATGTACAGAACAACATTTCTTCATGATGAAAACAATAACCCTTCACAGATGTTTGCTGTAGCCCTAGTAAAGAAAAAAATTCTCTACCCTATCTAAGCTTCTTGCTAAGTATCTGCACGGGATATGACTTACTAAAGCTGCAGGAATTCTGTTAATGTTGATACTAAAATTCCTTTAAGAACATTCACACAGTGAGAACTGAACTCAGCATTTACTTATGAAGACTTGAAAACCAGGAGTATCCTCTAATGCAGCCCACTCTCACAGGGGCTGCCAAAACAGCACGAAGATTATCTCTTCAAGACTCCCCAGGCCTCAGGATTTCCTGCATTAAAACGTGGGTGCTCAGCAACACAATGTAACTTTGCTAAGTTGATAGGAATTTTTTGAAAATGGCATAGTCGTTATAATCCGTCTTTTCTTGGATAAAATAACATTACCTAATCCAATCCTCTTATTGCAAGGAGTCTGTTTTATTCAGCTTCCTACATTTTAAATGAACAGACTGCTATTTTTTTTTATTAAGTTGTGATACTTTCTAGCTAGTTGGGTCACCTTAGAACATGGCACCATTCCAAAAACAATGTAAAAAAGGAAGGAATGCAAATGAAGTCACTACTCAGGTGTACAGTCTAGCATTCTGCTATTGACAGAACCCAAGGGATCCATGCAAAAGGGATAATTATCTCCACACAGTGTCAGCTCCTAACACAACTCCAGGCAGTGTTGAGATTTCTTTAGTGGAGCACCTAGCATCTTTGAATCATGTGGACATTTTTAATATCATCACATGCTGAGCTTCAACAATTGTACAACAAATCTAGACATGGTAAAGCTAAGGAGGGTGAATTGTCACAAGTTGGAAACCAATCTGGGCTATAGAGTGAGTTCGAGGCTATCTTGAACTGCAGAGCAAGACTCTGTCTCCAAAATGAAACAAAGAAAACAAAGAAATAGAGCAACTGCGTAACTAAATTGGCCAGAACTGTATTTTGCTTCTACTCTTTTGAGTATTAACCTTCTTTGACTCATTGCCTAAGCCAGATGTCTGGTTCGAAGATATTGATGGCTTTTCTGGCTTATATATTACTGCCTTAACTTCCATCTTTCTGTTGTTGTTTCTTGCACTTGTTAGAGATACGATCTCCTGATGTAGCCCAGCTCTGCCTGGAAATCATTGTGTGGCTCAGACTGGCCTCTAACTTGCAGTAACTCTTTTTCCTTCTGCATCCAAGTGCATCATACCTGGTCCCTGCATCTTTCTTCAGCTTCTCTATCCTGCAACTATTGGGGTTGTCTGTAATGAGTGAGCAGCTTACTTCAACCCTTTCTCAGTAGAAGTGCATGTACACGGATATTGGTGCCTCTGGAGGGAAGCACCTGGGGATATTTATTATAGATTCTGTCAGTGGTCCTAGAGTTCTTTCCAAGAGTACACACTGTTTCTTCTTTCTGCTTTTTTCTTCTTCCTTCTTTTTCTTCTTTCACACATTTTCTTTCTTTAAAAAATATTTTTTTTCTTTTCTCATATAGCACATCCTGACAGCAGTCTTTCCTCCCTCTACCCATTCCAGTCCCCCTCCCTCCCTTTCCTCTCCCCCAGATTCACTCCCCCATTTCCATTCAGAAAAAAGCAGGCCTCAGGGCTGGAGAGAGGGCTCAGCAGTTAAGAGCACTGACTGCTCTTCCAAAGGTCCTGAGGTCAATTCCCAGCAACCATATGGTGGCTCACAACCATCTGTAATGAGATCTGATGTCCCCTCTAGGGTGTCTGAAGACAGCTACATCGATCGGGGCTGGAAAGAGAAGAAAAAAGTGTCCAAAGACAGCTACAGTGTACTTTCATATAATAAATAAATAAATAAATCTTTTAAAAAAGTAGGCCTTCCAGCAATATATTAACTGAACATGGCATAACAAAGTGTATAAGAAGACTAGGCACAAATCTCATACCAAGGCTGGACAGGCAGCCCAGTAGAGGAAAAGTCTTAACAGCAGGTAATTGGGTTAGGTAATTTATTAGTCAGGGTTCTCAAGAGTCACAGAACTTATGGAATATCTCCATATGTTAAGGGAAATTCTTGGAATGACTTAAAGTCTGAAGTCCAACTAACCCAACAATGGGCAGCTGTGAATGGGAAGTCCAAGAATCAAGTAGTTGTTTAGCCCCATGAGGCTGGGTGTTTCAGCTGGTCTTCTGTCTAAGCTGGAATCCTGAAGAAGTAGGCTCCAAAAGATGTGCTGGCAAGTAAGTGCAAGCAGGCAAAGGCCGTCTTCCTTCTTCCATTGTCCTTATGTAGGCCTCCAACAGAAGGTATGGCCCAGGTTAAAGGTGTATACCACCATGCCTGGATCTAAGCTCTTTACTTGAAACTTGTTCTGTCCCACGATGGCCTTGAACTCAGAGATCGATTGTCTTAGTCTCCTGGGATTAAAGGCGTGTATCACCTTGCCTGAGACTAACCTTTTTGTGGCCACTATGCTTCAAGATCTGGATCAAAAGCCTGTGTCTTCCAGTCTCAAGGTCTGGATTACAGGTGTGCCCTCTATTTCTGGATTGTAGTTCATTCCAGATATAGTCAAGATGACAACCGGAAATAGCCACCACAGGCAACCATCTATGAGTATAGCAGAATACCGTTAGGAATCATTTGTCTCTGGGCCACCCAGCTTTTTGTTCCTGGCTATCCAGGCAGTGTCTGGAACAGGCTCTCTCTCTCCTAGTGAAAAGCATTTGGTTAGGCATTTCCATCAGCTCTGAGCCATCATTTTCTTAGCTCATCTTGCAGTCAAGACAGTGTGACAAAAAATACCCAATGGAAACAAGAGTAGAAAAGCATATTATTTAGCTCATGGCTAGGGAATTTTGTCAGCTGAGCCTTGGGGTAAACACTGGAACCTCTGGAGTTTCAGCACTTAGGAGGCAGAGGCCATGGGGTCTTAAGGCTGGCCTGGACTACAGGTCCACAGTCCATCATGACAGAGAAAGCATAGTAGAACCACCCTGTTGGTGGTAGCAGGATCCTGCAGCTGCTGCTTCCCACATAGCTATACCACCAAGTAAAGAAAGTGCACTGGATGCAGAGCAGAACTATGGTCCCACAGGACTGCCCCTTGGCAACCCATTTCTGCTAAGACAGGCTCTGGAAGTCTTTCAAAACAGTGCCATAATCAGGAAACCAAGTTTTCAAGTACAACAGAAAGTAGGAGGCATTTCACATTCAAATCCTAACAACAGCATAGCACCTTAAAGAACAGTGCTTGCTTGCTTGGTTTTCCCTCATGGTACAAGACCAAGATTAAGGAAGGTGTCAGCAGAGTTTGTTTCTCCTGACACCTCTGTCCTTGGCTTATAGACTTGCAGTTGGCACCTTCTTCCTGACTGTTCACAAGGCCTTTCCTCTTTGTCTGTTTCCTAATCACCCCTCCCTCCTCTCCTTTCTTCTCAACTTTCTCGCTGTGAGACATCCTCTCACTAACTGTTGTGGGGATTACAGGCTCCTTAATCAGTCACTCCAATGAGTCAGTCTCAGTCTCCTCCTGCTCCACACCTTCTTCTGTTTTTGTTTTATTTATTTAATTATCTATCCTATCTATCTATCTATCTATCATATATTCATTCATTCATTTATGTTTGAAAACATACACTGAGACAGACATGGAAGTCTAATACAGTCCAGGTTGACCTCAAACTCAATGGGTAGCTTAGGATGACCTCCTAGCTCTACCTCCCAATAGGTGTGTGAGATTTCACCCCGCTTTCTTGTGTGTGTGTGTGTGTGTGTGTGTGTGTGTGTGTATGTGTATGTGTATGTGTGTGTTGTCTGCTGGTGTTTATGTTGGCACATTTATGGAGACCAATGGAGGATGTTGAATGTTGTTGCTCTGTCACTCTCAATCTTATTCTCTCGAGATAGGGTTTCTCACCAAACCTGTGGCTAGGTTGGTGGCCAGAAAGCCCTATCAATCCTGGAGTCTCTGTCCTCTACTTCAATGGGGATGCAGGTACATGCAGCTACACTCAGATTGTTTAGCTTGGTTTTAGGGGTTCAAAATCTGGCCCTTGTGCCTGTATATAAAGTTCTCTTACACACCGAGCTATCTCTCAAGCACCATGGATTCATTCATTCATTCGTGTATTATTTTTTCAGATAAGGTCTCACTATGTAACACAGACTGAACTTTCTTGATCCTTTGCCTCAGCAACTTGACCCAGTAATCGGACTATAGGTACATGCCAGTCTGTGTGGGTCTCTCACCATTTTGTAAGCATACTACTCATGTTGGATTAGCATTTACCCTAATGACCTGGATTGGTTTAAATGACTATTTAAACATCTTATTGCTGGGCTGGGCATAGTGGCACACACCTTTAGTCTACCACTTGGGAGGCAGACACAAGAAGATCTCTGTAAGATAGAGGTCAGCCTAGTGTACATAGCAAGATCCAGGCCAACTACGGCTACATAGTGAGACCCTGTGTAAAAGAGGGAGGGAAGGAGAGGGAGGGAAGAGAGATAAGGTGAGAAGGTGAAAGGAGGAGGGGCAAGGAAAGGGAGAGGGAGAAGGGGGGAGAGAGAGATGCAGACTAACGATGAGATAGTGAGGTTAGAGATCCATAACATGACCTCAATAAGAGCTGATGTACCTGCTCAAAGTTATTTCCCGGTGAAGGGATGTCTCTGCACTTTCTTGGGGAGCAAGGCCAGGTGGTGGTTTACCTAAGCTCACACTAGAACTCCCATTTCCACATCCTCCGATTATGCAACTTATAACTCCTTCCCCACTCTCTAATCAGCCTTGGCGTGTCCACTTCAATAATTGTAGGCTGTTTGTTTTCCCTACTCCCCCATCCTTAGCTTCAAGTAGCTACCCAGAAAGATTTTAATGCCTTTAGGTCCTTACCAGGCAACTAAACACTGAGTGACAGACAAGAGCTCCTGTGTTAATGAGTCCTCTCTGTTCAGTCGAACCTCAACTAAGCATTCTGGGATTCTAGTCTAAGTCTCAGCCTCAGTCACAGGCCCACACTGCCTTTTCTCTGTTAAATTCAGAGAAAATAGCTAGGAAGCTGCTCATGATGGAAAACTCTAGGGACTCCCAGGGATCTTCAAGAAGAAAGAAACCTGGAGCTTAGAGGAACATGTGGGTGGGGTGACCTTTAGCATCATAATGAGGCAGTGCAGTTCTGGGAGAAGGCTTTGGGTACCAGGCAGGGTTCCATGCCGTCGGTCCAGTGTGAGCTGTTTCTCTTCCCCTAGATCTGCCCACTTGAGCCCTGCTGGTAGTCACACCATTGCCACCCATTCATCCCCCGTCTCTTGGTCTCCACCCTCTTGCTGGACATCCATTTATCTTCCTAGTTTTCAATTGACTGGTTCCCCGTTTTCCACACCCAAGCTGCTGCTACACCCCCAACTCCTTGACCTCTTTAGCCCATAACTGTCAAGGTCCCACACTAGGGCCCAGCCTGTCCCACATGATCTCTCCTCTCCCCTCCCCCTCATTTCCACTCTCTTTCTGTATCTGTCTCTCTGTCCCTTTTCTCTGTTCTACCCGTCTCTCTGTGACTGTCTCCTTCCCTTCAACTCCCTATCCATCACCCCTGGGTGTTTGAGACAAGGTGTCAATATGGCAATAGGCAGCCCAAGCTAGGCTCAAACTCTCTATGTAGTTTATGTAGTTGGCTGATTAGAACTCTAATTCTCTTTATTACTCACATACTCCACCCCTTTACAAGGACATGATCTTACAATTGCTCACTCTTTTTTCCAGGATAAAATATAAAAGTACTATTTGAACTTGCTTGTATTCTAATGCTAATACTGTCTCAAGACCTGGTTACCCAAGGGAGTCCACAAGTAGACCCAAGTGATGCTATGTGGCCCTGCCCCCAAGTTATTTCTGATAGGTGGATAAAGATGCCAACAGCCAGTAGCTGAGCAAAAGAGACCTAGGAGGATTTTAGGGTTCACAGGGCCTGGGTGGAGGGTTGGAGGGGAACCACGAGGGAGAGAGAAGAAGGTGAGGAAGAGAGAGAAGCCACCATGGGTTAGGTGAGTCAGGAAAACGTGGCCCTGAGGGCTGGCCAATTAAAATTAAGAGCAGCCCAGATCAAGCATAGTAAGTAATAACTGGGGGTTATCGATAGGAAAGTAGATGATAATAGCATAGAGGGTAGATCTCTACCAAGATCTTGTGCTGTTTAACACCTATTGTAAATAATAAAAGTTATGTGTGTCTTTTATCCAGGAAATGAATGATCAAGGCAGGGTAGAAACCCTGCATTGGGATTAAAAATTACAACAACACCTTGAGGTAGTAACCTCCCTGTCACTCTTACCTTTGTGTTAATAGTGATTCAGTCCACAGGGAATGGTCAAGACCTTTCTTCCTTCTGCCCTAGCTAGACCTTTTCAGCCCTTATTACCCTTTAGCTTCCTGCCCTGTTGGGTAGAAAAAGCCAAGGTCTGCATAAGTCCCCCAAACAATCATGTACTGAGGTCCAACTTTTAGTACTCAGGAATCAATTTCTCTTCTCTTCTTTCCTTTCCATTTTTTTTTTTTTTGTATAAGTGCTACATAATCAAGCACATGTTATTGTTTTTGAGACTGGGTTTTCTGCTGTAGGACAGGCTGGCCAGAAATTCACTATGTAGCTGAGCATGGCTTCAAATTCTTGGTGTTCCTCCTCTGATCTCAGGCTGTCAAAGAGCAGGGATTATAGATGTCTGCTAACACACCTGGCCTTTTAAAGAAACATGTTTCTGAGGCAAGGTTCACTGAGACTAACCTCAAACTCATGATTCTCCTGCCTCATACTTCCAAATGCTAGAATTACAGTAGTAGGTACTACTATGCTCAGCTTTAAAATCAGTTGTTAGAAACTAAGTAATTAGCAAGTGATACCAAGAAAGGATTTTATTGCTGGAACTCTAACTTGCAATATGAATATATAGGGAGACAAACACATACAGAAAATATCTGTTGAACTATTTCTGACCCCCTGATACTCCTGGAGACTGATCCACCAACCAAAGAATACACATGGAGGGACCCATGGTGCTGGCCACATATGTGGCAGAGGAGAGTCTTGTTAGCCATCAGGGGGAGGAGAGGCCCTTGGGCCTGAGGGTGTTAGATGCCCCAGTATAGGAGAATGCCAAGGAGGGAAGAGGGGAGTGGGTTGGTGGGTGGGTGGGGGAATACCCTCATAGAGGCAGGGGGAGGGGGGAGGAAATGGGGAGGTTCTAAAGGGGAGATCTGGAAAGGGAGAAACATTTGAAATGTAAACAAAGTAGAAAAAAAAGCAAAAATAAATAAATAAAATAAAATAAAAAAAAGAACTATTTCCTTAAAAAGAAAGGGACTATTTTTTAAACTATACTTTGGCTATATTTGAAGCTACAGTTTATTTTAGTTTTAAAAACTTTTAATACACGTTTAAGTAAAACATGATTACATTACTTTTACCCTTCTCTTCCTCTAGTCCCTCCCAAGTTCCTTCCCTCCAACTTCTTCCATGTATGCCTCTCCCCATTTTCAAAAAGATGGCCACCTCTTTTCTGATCATTGTTATATATGTGTGTGTGTGTGTGTGTGTGTGTGTGTGTATGTGTACGTATATACATATTATAAATGTACCGTGGTGAATGTTTCTGTTGTTTATGTGTATATATGGTTTCAGGGATGACCATTTTATATTGGATAACCATTTAGAGGAGCTCATTCTTGGGAGTGGCTGACTCTCTCTTAGCAATCATCAGTTGCCTGTCCAGGGATGTGGCATTGTGAGATTTTTATTGATACCGTCACTGTTCAGATCTTGTTTGTGCAGCCGTTTCTAGGAGAGACTGTTTCACAGGATACTTACTGGTTCTTACAGTCTTCCTGCTCCCTCCTCTGAGACAGTCCCTGAGCCATAGATGCATGAAGATTATGTAGACTTATCCACTGGGACTGGCCTCCCTCTGAGCATTGATCTCTCTGTTGTGTCCAGTTGTGGTGCTCTATGATGCTCTACATTTGCTGCACAGAGAAGCATCTTTGATGAGGGGTGGTAGCTACACTTAGCTGTGGGTGTAAGGAGAAGCTTTAGAACGTAGTTAGGGCTTGTGCTGGTCTAGCAAAGTGACAGTAGCAGGTTCTCTTCTCAGAGCCATGACCTCACTAACCCTGGGAAGTTGGCTATGTTTGTAGTACCAGGCATGGTTTCCCTCCTGTTGAGTGGGGCTTAAGTCCAATTACATATCTGTTGGTTACCTCCAAATTGAGAGTACCTCTTATTGTACTTTTTCTTCCATTTCTTGGCAGCTTGCATATTATTTTATGGTCTCATAGAAACTAGACCACAGGAAGGAGACTTTAAGGTTAGATCCAGCTAGAATAATCTAAATGTTATGTCTCAAATGTATAGTACCTTCAATAATAGGGGTTCACCTGCAACTTCTGAGAGGCAACAGCTAGAATCTCTATTGTTTTAAGAGTCATTTGGACTACCCTGACCAACTATTCTGAAGGAGATTTCTCATGCCTGGTACTGGGGCTTTTTGTTAGTCTATGGTTCTTGTGGGGGGCGTTGTCAGGCCTCGTGACATTACTTCCCTTATAGTGGCATGATTTCCATATATATGTATTTGTGTGTGTGTGTGTGTGTGTGTGTGTGTGTGTGTGTGTGTATGTAATATATATGGTACATTTAAACCAATAGGAATGTACGTATATATTACATATAACTTTAGGTAAACATAAATCAGTAAGATTGTTTGAGGTAGCTGGTGTATGGTGGCACATGCCTTTAATCCCAGAATTTGGGAGACAGAGGCAGGCAAATCTCTTTGAGTTCAAGGCCAGCCTGGTCTATAAAGTGAATTCCAGCACAGCCGGGGCTGTTACACCAAGAAACTTTATCTCAGAAAAAAAAAAAAGATTTCTTAAGGTTTTACAAAACAATCTTGGTGTTATTTGTGTCTCATCCCTCCTCCTCCTGTGTTGACCTCCCACAGTTGGAGTTCCCCCTCATTTTTTTCATTTTCCACTTCATATCACCTGTATTCTGCTATTCCCTTCTCAGCCTACCTCAACCCCCCCCCCCATTGTCCATTTATACTTCCCTGGTTTCCACTGTTACCCTATGTTGTATTTGCACATGAGAAGACTGGGAGGAAGAGCTAGAACCGCAGAAGAATATGAGAACATGCAGTGTTTGTCTTCCTGGGTCTTGGATTCCTCAGTTTAATCTCTTCTGGGTTCATTTGTTTACCTGAAATTTGGTGATTTTGTTATTCTTTATAGCTGAATACAATTTCATTGTGTATATGTACCATATTTTCACAATTTATTTAACTGTTGAAGGGCATTTTGGTTGTTTCCAGTTCTACCTATTGTGAACAGAGCAGCAATGAACATGGCTGAGCAAGAATCTGAGAAGTAGGTTGTCAGTCCTTTGAGCATATGCCAATGAACGTAGAGCTGGGTAATGTGGTATATTCCTTTTTGCTTTTGGAGGATTCTCCACACTGACTTCCACAGTGGTGGCACCAGTTTGCAATCCCACCAAGAGTGACTAGTGGTTTCTCTTTTCCACATCTTTTCCAGCATTTCTTTTCAGATTTTTTTTTTTTAAATCTTAACCATTTCTTGATTATGGTGAGATGAAATTTGAACATGAAATTTCAATTTAGGGTTACTATTGCTGTAACAAAACACCAGGACCAAAGTATTTAAGGAGAAAAAGGCTTCTTTGGCTTATATTTCCACATCATTATTTATCATCAAAAGAATTCAGGAAAGGAACTCAAACAGGGCCAGAAACTGGAGGCAGGAGCTGATGCAGAGGCCATGGAGGAGTGTTACTCACTGGCTTGTTCACCATGGCTTGCTCAGCCTGCTTTCTTATAGAACCCAGAACTACCAGGCCAGGGATGGCACCACCGGCCATGTACTGGGCCCTCCCCATTGATTCCTAATTGAGAAAGTGCATTACAGCTGGTTCTCATAGAGGCATTTCCTCAACAGAAGCTCCTTCTTTTCTGATGACTCCAGCTTAGGTCAAGTTGACACAAAGCCAGCCAATACAACTGACCCCTTGTCAACTTGACACATAAAAACTTATCACTATTAAGCCCTTCCTTTCTTATTCATTCACAATATCTCACATTAAAAACATAACTTTAAAAAGTACCACAACATTTACAAATTCAAACATTAAAATTTCAGTCCCTTTAAAATAATCAATTTCTTTTAAAATCAAATGTCTTTTAAAATTCAATATCTCTCAATTGTGGCCTCCAGTAAAATAAAAACTAAACCAAATATTATCTTACTTCAAAGGGGAACAATCAGGACACAGTCACAACCTTAGCCAAGCAAAATCAAACTCCAACAGTATAAATAACTCAATGTCCACTTATCTGAGAGTCATTCACAATCTGTGGGCTTCTCTACCCTCTGCAACACACACAGCTGTGTCTTATAGGCTCTGACTTGTTCCACTCCATTGCTGCTGCTGTTCTTGGTGGTCATCCCATGGTACTAACATCTCTAGAATCCTGGGATCTTCTGCCACAACTGTGCTGCACTTTCACCAATGGCCTTTCATAGGTTCTCTTCATGGTGCCAAGCCTCAACCTCGCCGCATGACCTCTTTAGTTCTGGTCTTCAACTGCCACTGAGGCTATACCTTCACCAGCAGCCACTCCTGGCCTCTCACAAGCTTCAGCTTCTCTCCATGACCCCTTAATATCTTCAAAACCAGTGCCACCTGGATGACACTTACATTACAAAGTTTGGCTGTTAAAGCAAGGTACAGTCTTGGCTGCCTCTGGAACACAGCTAGTTTACCTCAAAGATACTGGTCTCAATCACTACTAGTTTCTCAATTCCAGCTGACCAGCATCGAGTATCCCAGCAAAGCAAAGTTCTCCATTTTAGTAGTTCGAGTCACTCGTTAATCATAGCTGATTCTTCAGCCCCCACTAACTAGAAGAACCACAGATTCTTAACTCATAATATGTAATGGCCTGACAGTCTTTAAGTGACTCTCAAACTTCCAAACCAGGGCTCCATTTCCTGTATTTCTCTCAACACTCTTATCTTCCAAGCTTCCACTGCACAGCTCACTAAGGTCTTTCAAGATCAAAGTTCCAAAGTCCTTCCTTCCACAATCCTCCGGGAAAACAAAAACAAAAACAAAAACAAAACAGGGTCAGCTCTATCACAGCAGTATCTTACTCACGGTACCAATTTCTGTCTTAAGTTTACCATTGTTGTGATGAAACACCATGACCAAAGCAACTTGGAGAGGAAAGGGTTTACTTAACTTATACTTCTGTAGCACTGTTCATGATGTAAGGAAGTTAAGACAGGAACTTGGAGGCAGGAGTTGATGTAGAAGCTATGGGGGAGGGAAGTGTTGCTGACTAGATTGCTCCCCACGGCTTGCTTAGCCTGCTTTTTTATAGAACCCGGTGTAAATGTAAATGTCACTTTTATTTCCTCAGAGGAAGGAATGAGATGAGGGCTGTACCCAGTTTGTGCAAATACATGGCTTGGGCTGATCCCAGAGTGTTTCTACCTAACTATCCCTTGGCCTAGGCCTGGAAGCTACTAGCCTTCATATAATCTAATTTTCTGCAAACCAGGACCTTAAGACTTCAGCTCCCAGCCTCCATCTGCTAATCTAGGCCTAGAATGTTTTAGCCTCTGAGATTTACTACTGAGTAAACTTACTCTTTGTAGCTCTTTCTGAACTCTGGCTGGCTAGTTCAACTCAGCTGTTCTGGCTCAAACTCCTCTCCAAGGTGACTGATTCAAGAGATTGGCTTCTCTTGTCTTCTGACTGAATTGCTCTGCTTGGAAAGACTGTCTTTGAACTCCACAAACTGATTTGCTCTGAACTCAACCTCTCTGCTCCAAGCACACTGCTCCAAACTGAACTGCTCTGAACTGAGCTAAACACAACTGAACTCTCCCTCACTGCTCTTTAAGTAGCCTCTCTTTTCTGTCTGCTCTCCCGAGAGTTGAGCATATCCTATCTCTGGCTCATTCTGTCAAATCTTTCTCTGATTTGTTACTTTCTCTGCCCCTCAATTAGACATCATTGTTTGGGATTAAAGGTGTATATCAAAGGTGTGTCTTTATTCCAGCCAGAGGGATTAAAGGTAAATCTGCATTCCAGCCAGATCATACTTTTGGATGTGATCCCTTGCCAGAGCAGCCATGTGGCTGAACTAAAATTCCTCTACAACCCAGGGCCACCAGCCCAGGGATGGTACCACCCACAATGGGCTGGCCCCTCCCCCATCAATCACTAATTAAGAATGTCCTATAGGTTTGCCTATAGCCTGATCTTAAGGAGGCATTCTCTTAACTGAGTCTCCATCTTCTACCATGTATCAAGTTGACATAAAACCAGCCAGCAAGTGATAAGTATTTCTATTCTACTTTATTATTCTATTGAAGACTCCCTGTTTAGATAACTATTCTACTATTAAATTTGATCATTTATTTTCCTAATTCTGTTTTTTAATTCTTTGTATATTGTTGATATTAATCCTCTGTCAGATGCATAACAGGAAAAGGTTCTCTCCTGTTTTGTGAGTTTTATCTTCAATCAGCTGGATATTTTCTTAGCTACACAGAAGCTTTTTAGTTGTATAAGGTACCAGTTGTCAATATTTGGCCTTGATTAATGGGCAAATAGAGCCCTGTTCTGAAAGTCTTTCCAGCACCTCTCTCTTGTAGGAAACTGCCTATGGTTTTTTCCTAGCAGTTTTAGCATTTGAGGTTTCAAATTTGCATGTTTGGTTCACTTGGATCTAATTTTTGTACAGGATGATAAAACATAAGTCTAATTTAATTCTTCTGCACAATGGATATCCAAATTTTCCCGGACCATTTGTTAAACATACTTTTTTTCTCCAGGATGTGTGTGTGTGTGTGTGTGTGTGTGTGTGTGTGTGTGTGTGTATCCTATTGACTATAGTTACAAGTGTTCATTTGGGGATCTTCTATTTTGTTCATTGATCTATGGGTCTGTTTTTGTACCACTACCATATTCTTTTTGTTACTATGGTTCTGCTATATATCTTGAAGTCTGGATTGGAAAGTCTTCCAGTATTGTCCTTTTTATTATTTTATCTGTATATGTTATATGTATTACGCCAGAATGTATGTCTGTATACCACATGTGTGCAGTGGCCAGAAAAGAACACTGGTTCTCTTAGAGCTGGAGTTACAGATGATTATAAAACAGCCCATTGGTGCTGGAAATTGAACCCAGGTCTTCTGGAAAAGCAGCTAGTGTTCTGAACCTCTGAGCTGTCTTTCTAGCACTTCTAGTATTATATGTTTTTTGTTCAGGATTGCTTTAGCCATCTGTGTGGTTTTTGGTTTTATTTTTTGTTTTTTTGTTTTTGGTTCCATATGAATTTTAGTATGTTTTATTTCTATTCCTGGGAAGTGTGCTATGTATATTTTTATTGACATTTTATTGAATCTATAACTGCTTTTGGTTGAATGTTCATTTTCTTTTCTCGTTTTAAATGTGGTTTATTACTTTTTACGTTGTGTGTGTGTGTGTGTGTGTGTGTGTGTGTTAGTTATGGTTTTACTGCTGTGAACAGACATCATTGACTGTCTTAGGGTTTTACTGCTGTGAACAGATACCATGATCAAGGCAAGTCTTATAAGGACAACATTTAATTGGGGAAGCATTACAGGTTCAGAGGTTCATTCCATTATCATCAAGGCAGGAACATGGCAGCATCCAGGCAGGCATGGTGCAGGAGGAACTGAGAGTTCTACATCTTCATCTGAAGGCTGCTAGCAGAATACTGACTTGCAGGAAGCTAGGACTAGGGTATTAAAGGCCACACCTACAGTGACACACCTACTCCAACAAGGCCACACATCCTAATAGTGCCATTCCCAGGCCCAAGCCTATACAAACCATCACAATGACCAAGGCAACTCTTATAAGGATAACATCTAACTGGGGCTGGTTTACAGGTTCAGAGGTTCAGTCCATTATCATCAAGGCAGGAGCATGGCAGTATCCAGGCAGACCTGGCACTGGAGGAGGTGAGAGTTCTATATCTTGATAGGAAGGCAGTCAGAAAAAGACTGACTTCCAGGTTGCTAGGAGGAAGGTCTCAAAGCACACCTCAACAGTGACACATTTCCTCCAACAAGGCCACACCTCTTAATAGTGCCACTCCCTGGGCCAAGCATATTCAAACCACCACAGTGTGGGAGTGTGTTTCCTGCATATATATTCACTATGTGTCTGCCTGGTGCAACAGAGGTCAAAGAGGGCATCTCACTCCCTGGATCTGGAGTTGCAAGTAGTTGTGGGTTTTGAAACAGGTTATCCTGGAACTTGTGGTAATTCTCCATCCTCTATCTCCTCTAAGAGCTGGAATTACAATTATGAACTATGCCACAATGTTCTTATTTTTATTTTATTTTCTGTCCTAAATTTTATTACATTTTTGTTTGGTGTGTAGGTGCGTGCATGTGTGTGTGTGTGTGTGTGTGTGTGTGTGTGTGTGTGTGTACATGAATGCAGATGTCTGCTGAGGCCAGAGACTTTGGGTCCCCTTGGAACTAGAGACAGAGGTGATGATTTACCCCTTGATAGGAGTGCTAGGAAACAAACTTGGGTCCTCTGGAGGAACAGTATGAGCTTTTAACCACTAAGCAATCTCTCCACACCCCCAGCTTTGTATTCTTTTGTTTCTGTCATCTTTTGCTCAATGTGTTTATGATACTGATCCATATTCATTAATATAGCAGTAGTCAATTTATTTTCATATTCCAGTAGATGTATATTACAAAGTATGTCACCATGGAGTACAGGCTAGTGTTTAGTGTCAAGTGTGTGTTTACTATACAATTCTCTGAGTTTCAACCCAGCACTAAAAATAAAAGTGTGTGCTATTACTATTCTCATAAATGTCTATTGGCAAACACACGTGTGCATTTCTGGTAGGTATAGAAGTACATGTAGAATTGCTGAGTTATAAGATGAATTTGTGTGTCCAGAGAAATGTCTCAACAGCTTGCTTCTCTAAAAGAGGATCTGGGTTTGGTCCCATTCACCCACATGGAGCCTCACAAACATGTATAACTCCAGTTTCAAAAGATCTGATGCCCTCTTCTGGCTACCATGTGCATCAAGCATACATACATACATACATACATACATACATACATACATACATCAAGCATACATACATATAGGGAAAACATTCACGTCTCTGCCTCCTTACTACTGGAGTTAAAGGTATACACCACCATGCCCCTACCAAAATACATCTTTTAAAATTACTTTGAAGAGTGAAACACATTTATTAATATTTTCCAAACATAAGCAATTCCACCAGCTTATACTCTGACCATAACAAAAGAATTCTGATTTCTCCATATTTTTATAAACACCCCACATTATTTTCAACTTAGCCATCTTAGTGAATATAAAAAGGTATCACATCATGGCTTTAACCTGAATCACCAAGGTAAGTAGGGAAGTCAAGTACATATTCATATACAAACTTGCCATTTAGTGATCCAATTTTTTGGTCAAGTCTTTTGCCAGTCTCTTTATTATTTAAATTTTTAAGACAAGATTCGATGTATTTCATACTGGCCTTGAGTTTCACTTTGTAGCCACTGATGACCTTGCATTCCTGATCTTCCTGTCTCTGCCTCCTGAGTGCTGAGATTACAAGCATGCAGAACCATACCCAGTATCGTTGTTAAGACAGAGTCTCACATTTTATCCCAGACTGGTTTTAAATTCTTGGAAAACTTCCTGCTGCAATTGTCTCTAAATATTGAGATTATGGATAGGAGCCATTAATGCCAGTTTTAATGGTGGTTTAGATAATAGTGTTTCTGATCTCCATATACTCTAGTCTATTTTACTTTTCCAAGTTTTGGGCATTTGATGCTTTGTTGTTTGTGAAGCAGAGTTGAAAATGAAGAGGACAATAATAGGCCTGGGGGTTCATAGGTGTGCTTAGGAAAAACAGTGTATACCCAAGAGCGTAGGCATGGTTTAAAACACAAATGTTTTAAAAACAGGACTTCAGGTGGCAAGACTGGCCTCAATCTTACTGTGTAGCTCCTTTTCACCTCAAGGCCAGAGCTCCTGCATTAGCCTCCTGAATGCTAGTATTGCAAGCATGTTTCAGGAGTAAACTATTTCTGGCTGTCTTAGTCAGGGTTTCTACTCCTGCACAAACATCAAGACCAAGATGCAAGTTGGGGAAGAAAGGGTTTATTCAGCTTACACCTCCATGCTGCTGTACATCATGAAAGGAAGTCAGGACTGGAACTCAAGCAGGTCAGGAAGCAGGAGATGATGCAAAGGCCAAGGAGGAATGCTGCTTACTGGCTTGCTATGTATTTCATACCTGGAAACACCATGACTGATTAGCCAGAACCAAAGGTCTGAACGAGTCATGCCATTATAAATTTCACTTCTCCTGTGCTGACCATCATGGTATATGTCATTATAAATGTTGTTTTGTCTATGATGTCCATTATAATAACTACGACCACCTTGTCTCTGGCGATTCAATGCTGCCACCTGGCCCTTGTTACCTCGAGGTCCAATTAAACCCATTTCATTTAATTCATCTAATTGAGCAGCAGCATCTCCAACCCTATGGTCTGGCACAAGGAAAAGGGCAAGAACAAAACTCTTCAAATGTGCTGGTGACCCTCTCACCAGTTTGCATCTTATAGGATTGGTGAAGGGCATATCTTCTTGGTCTTCCCACTGTGGAGAATTAGGTTTTATACAATGTATCCACTCTAGCATTGCAATTTCCCTGAGCCTTAAAATCCCTTCATCAACACCAAGCCAAGGGATATCAGGAATGTCCAACTCCTTTTCAGTAGGCCATCTTTTGATAAACGCTTCAGCCAACCATTCAAACAAACTTCTGACATCTTTTTTAACTGTACGAGTGTCCATATTAAACCTAGAATCTCCACTCAGAGGACCCATGTTAATAAACTCAGCCTGATCTGGATTTATGTTCCTTCCACAATTATCCCACACCCTTAAAATCCATTCCCACACATATTCTCCAGACTTCTGCTTGAATGAATTAGCAAACTCATTAAGCTCCTTATCTCTTCCTCATGGACTACACTTTTTTTTTCTTTTCTTTTAAATTTTTTCATACTTTATTTACATTTCAAATGTTTCCCCCTTTCCAGATCTCCCCTTTGGAACCTCCCTATTCCCTCTCCCCCCTCCCCCTGCCTCTATGGGGGTATTCCCCCACCCACCCATCCACCCACTCTAGTCTTCCCTCCTTGGCATTCTCCTACACTGGGGCATCTAACACCCTCAAGCCCAAGGGCCTCTCCTCCCCCTGATGGCTAACAAGACCCTCCTCTGCCACTATGTGGCCAGCACCATGGGTCACTCCATGTGTATTCTTTGGTTGGTGATCCAGTCTCCAGGAGTATCGAGGGGTCAGGCCAGTTGACACTGTTGCTCCCTGCCTGGGGCTGCAAACTCCCTCAGCTCCTTTAGTCCCTTCTCCAAGTCCTCCATCTGTGACCTCACACTCAGCCCTATGGTTGCTGTGAAGTGACTCTTTGGTATTTCGAACTTTTGGGTTAATAACCACTTATCAGTGAGTATGTACCATGTTCATTCTTTTGTGACTGAGTTACCACACTCAGGATGATATTTTCAAGTTCCATCCATTTGCCTGTGAATTTCATGAAGTCATTGTTTTTAATAGCTGAGTAGTATTCCATTGTGTAAATGTACCACATTTTCTGTATCCATTCCTCTGTTGAGGGACATCTGGGTTGTTTCCAGTTTCTGGCTATTATAAATATGGCTGCTATGAACATATTGGAGCATGTGTTTTTATTACATGTTGGAACATCTTCTGGGTATATGCCCAGGAGTGGTATAGCTGGGTCCTCAGGTAGTATTATGTTCATTTTTTTTTTTTTTGAGGGTCCGACAAACTGATTTCCAGAGAGGTTGTATCAGCCTGCAATCCAACCAGCAATGGAGGAGTGTTCCTCTTTCTCCACATCCTCGCCAACATCTGCTGTCACCTGAGTTTTTGATCTTAGCCATTCTGACTGGTGTGAAGTGGAATCCCAGGGTTGTTTTGATTTGCATTTCTCTGATGACTAAGGATGTTGAACATTTCTTTAGGTGCTTCTTGGCCATTCGAGTTTCCTCAGTTGAGAACTCTCTGTTTAGCACTTTTCCCCATTTTTTGATAGGGTTATTTGGATCTCTGGAGTCTAGCTTCTTGAGTTCTTTGTATACATTGGATATTAGCTCTCTATCAGATGTAGGATTGGTAAAGACCTTTTCCCAATCTGTAGGTTGCCATTTTGTTCTATTTACAGTGTCCTTTGCCTTACAGAAGCTTTGTAATTTCATGAGGTCCCATTTGTCAATTCTTGATCTTAGAGCACAAGCCATTGGTGATCTGTTCAGGAACTTTTCCCCTGTGCCCATGTGTTCGAGACTTTTCCCCACTTTCTCTTCTATTAGATTCAGTGTATCTGGTTTTATGTGGAGGTCCTTGATCCACTTGGACTTGAACTTTGTACAGGGAGATAGGAATGGATCAATTCGAAATCTTCTACATGTAGACCACCAGTTGAACCAGCACCATTTGTTGAAAATGCTGTCTTTTTTCCACTGGATGGTTTTACCTCCTTTGTCAAAGATCAAGTGACCATAAGTGTGTGGGTTCATTTATGGGTCTTCGATTCTATTTCATTGATCGACCTGCCTGTCACTGTAACAATACCATGCAGGTTTGTTTTTTTTTGTTTTTTGGTTTTTTTTTTGTCTTTAACATGGAGGTGCATTTCCTGGATGCAGCAAAAGCTGGGTCCTGTTTATGGATCCAGTCTGTCAGTCTATGTCTTTTTATTGGGTAATTGAGTCCATTGATGTTAAGAGATATTAAGGAGTAGTGAGTTGCTTCCTGTTATTTTCGATGTTTTTTTTTTTTTAATGTTTGTGTGGCTATCTTCTTTTGAGTCTTTTGAAAGATTACTTTCTTGCTTTTTCTTGGTTGTAGTTTCCCTCCTTGAGTTGGAGTTTTCCATCTATTATTCTTTGTAGGGCTGGGTTTGTATAAACATACTATGCAAATTTGGATTTGTCATAGAATATTTTGGTTTCACCATCTATGATTATTGAGAGTTTTGCTGGGTATAGCAGCCTGGGCTGGCATTTGTGTTCTCTTAGAGTCTGTATGAGATCTGCCCAGGATCTTCTAGCTTTCATAGTCTCTGGTGAGAAGTCTGGTGCAATTCTGGTAGGTCTGCCTTTATATGTTACTTGACCTTTTTCCCTTACTGCTTTTAATATTGTTTCTTTGTTTTGTGTATTTGGTGTTTTGACTATAATGTGACGGGAAGAATTTCTTTTCTGGTCCAGTCTATTTGGAGTTCTGTAGGCTTCTTGAATGTCTATGTTCATCTCTTTCTTTAGGTTAGGGAAGTTTTCTTCTATAATTTTGTTGAAGATATTTACTGGGCCTTTAAGTTGGGAATCTTCACTCTCTTCTATACCTATTATCCTCAGGTTTGGTCTTCTCATTGCATCCTGGATTTCCTGGATGTTTTGGTTTAGGAGCTTTTTGGATTTTGTGTTTTCATTGACTTTTGTGTCAATGTTCTCTATGGTATCTTCCGCATCTGAGATCCTCTCTTCCATCTCTTGTATTCTGTTGGTGATGCTTGCATCTATGACTCCCAATTTCTTTCCTAGGTTTTCTAACTCCAGGGTTGTCTCCCTTTGTGATTTCTTTAATGTTTCTATTTCTGTTTTTAGTTCCTGGATAGTTTTGTTCATTTCCTTCATCTGTTTGATTGTGTTTTCTTGTAATTCTTTAAGGGATTTTTGTGTTTCCTTTTTAAGGGCTTCTAGTTGTTTACCTGTGTTCTCTTGTATTTCTTTAAGGAAGTTATTTATTTCCTTCTTAAAATCTTCTATCATCCTCTTGATAAGTGATTTTAAGTCTGAGTCTTCCTTTTCTGGTGTGTTGAGGTATCCAGGGCTTGCTGTGGTGGGAAAGCTGGGTTCTGATGAAGCCAAGTCGTCTTGGTTTCTGTTCCTTGTGTTCTTGCCCTTGTCTTTCACCATCTGGTTATCTCTGGTGTTCGCTGGTCTTACTCTTTCTGTCTGTGGCTTGTCATTTCTGCAAGCCTAGGTGTCAATACTCCTTGGAGACCAGTTCTCTCTGGGAGGAATTTGGTTTGGAGAGCTGTGGTGCAGGGTCAGCTCTGGGATGCAGACAGAAACAAGACGGATCTAATCCGCAGCTATCCCTTGTTTTCTGTGTCCTGATGACTCTGCAAGGGTCCCTCTTGGTCCAGTGAATTTGAAAAGAAGTGATAGTCTTGCCTGTGCTTGAAGGTGTGTCGGCACTCCTGGTATACCAACTCTCTCCTGGCACTATTTGAGTATGGAGCCCTGTGTCACAGGATCTGCTTTCCAGCCACTGAAAGAAACCAGAAGTCTGTTCCTCAGTCTCTGTGTCCTAGGTATTCCAGGTGTGTCCCTCTGAACAGACAAGCTTGCCCACACTCCTGGGAGGCTATCTTTCTCCCAGCTCTATTTGGCTATGGAGCCCTGGTGGCCCAGGCAGAAGTCTCCCACCACAGATGGAAACTGGAAAGTTCCTTCATCCAGGCTGTTCCTCAGTCCCTGTGTACCAAGGATTCTGGGTGAGTCCTGCTGAGCAGTTTTAGTCCTCATACCTCCTCTCACTGGTTTTTCCACACTCCTGGGTGGCTAGCTTTCTCCCAGTGCTATTTGGCTATGGAGCCCTGGTGGACCAGGCAGATGTCTCATGGACTACACTTTCTACCTCCCCTCTAGCGGCCTGTTTTGCCTTGAGTCTGGTTATAGGTCTAGAAGAAACTATTGGTGGACCTTGAGAAACATCAATATTATCTTTTCTGGCATTTTCTTCTGAAGAAGTCACCTCTGGCCCATCAGATTCTGAGGGATTAACTTCCTCATGTGGAAAAGGCATTATTTCAAGGGGTGGGGCTGAGGATACTACTTCCCCAGGTGGGGTAAACCATCAAGAATCTGAAAATTCAGAATTCTCAGCTTCAACAGGGTCTTCCCACACATCCCCAGCCCAAGTTATAGGATCCCATTCTTTGCCAACTTCTAAGTATATCTATCCCAATTATACATTCTGGAACTGGGGAAATGACCACAGGATGTGTTTGGAGACCTACTGGACATACTGTGAGTCGGAAATCAGTCAAAACTCCATTAATCACCTGTCCTCCATAAGCCCCTACTTTAACTTGAAGGCCACAATGTTTCTTGGGATCTCCTGGGATCAATGTCAATTCAGAGCCAGTATTCAATAGTCCCCTGAAAATCTGATTATTTCCTTTCACCCAGTGTACAGTTACCCTTGTAAAAGGCTGTAGATCCCTCTGGGGAAGGACTGGAGAAAGGCTAGCAGTAAAACTTTTAGGTGTCTTATCAAGATCCTTCCTCAGGGGAACC
Organism: Rhynchomys soricoides; assembly: GCA_019843965.1. Lineage (NCBI taxonomy): Eukaryota > Metazoa > Chordata > Mammalia > Rodentia > Muridae > Rhynchomys > Rhynchomys soricoides. The sequence goes on along the minus strand of JADRCH010007490.1, from coordinate 54,350 downwards.
TGGCCACCCCTTCATCTGGGGTGTTCTGGGTCTGAAAACTGGCTCAAGTCTGGAAATCGATTCACTGTTCTCAACATTATCTTCCAAGCTCCTACACAACATCCCACAGAGCTCTTAACACCGAATGGATCTTCTAGCCCAAAGTTCCAAAGTCCTTCCACAGTCCTCCCCAAAACATGGTCATGTTGTCACAGGAATACCCCACTATGCTGGTACCAATTTGCATGCCAGTAAGCAGCATTCCTCCATGGCCTCTGCATCATCTCCTGCTCCTTGACCTGCTTAGTTCCAGTCCAGTCCTGACTTCCTTTGGTGATGAACAGCAGAATGGAAGTGTAAACTCAATAAACCCTTTCCTCCCCAACTTGCATCTTGGTCATGATGTTTGTGCAGGAATAGAAACTCTGACTAAGACACTGGCCCTTTGACTTTTCATATAAATTTTAGAATTAGGTCTCTAGAGATGGCTCAGTGGGTAAAGAACTTACTGAGGAGGCCTTACAACCTAAGGTTGGATCCCCAGAACCCATGTGAAGTCTGAATGCAATAGCTCATAAATCTGTGATCCCAGAACTCTTACAGAGAAATGGGAGGCAGAGACGGAATACCCAAAAATCTGAGCCAAGCAGGCTGGCATATGCAGCAGTGAGTAAGAAAGGCCCTCAACCAATGAGGAAAATAAGTATTGACATCTGAGGGTACCCTCTGATCCTCTCTTGAGTGCCATGGCCTGTACACTCCCAAATTTACATATATGAATTGAATGCATACACACATACATAAAAATAATAAATACATTTCAGATATAGTTAGTTTTCATAAAAATAAATAAATGTATGTGCATGTATTCATATACTGCTAATATTGTATTACTTCTATTAATCTATTTTGGGAGAACTGAACATTTCTGTAATATTGACTGCTTGCTTACTTTCATGTATGTGGTTTTCCGAGAAAGGGTCTCATTGGGTAGCCCAGGCTGGTTTAGAACTCATGAATTTCATCCTCCAGAGAAGCAGGAATGCACCACCACAGTTGTCTTTAAGCCTCCTTTTAATGTAGGCTTTGATATTTGGGTACAGTAAATCCAACAGATAAGATTGAAATCCCCACACAGGACTGCATTGGCCAGGAGGGAAGGAACATGGGAGAAATGGGGGACAAGAACGTTTGTTGTGCTTGCCATAAGAAAGGGCAACCAGTGTAACCAGAGAGACAGAGAGAGAGAGAGAGAGAGAGAGAGAGAGAGAGAGAGAGAGAAACAGGGACAGAGACACAGAGAGGCAGAGAGAGACAGAGAGAGACAGAGAAGAGCAAAATACAGCTCCCACCAAGGGAATAGGTGTGAATGTGAAGGGTCTCAGAGATCAGAGGACACACATAGGCTTTGAGTATGTCTGTTCATAGTCTCTCTGGGCTTTCCCCCTTCTAAACCCCCTTTACTTCCTGATCTGTCCCACCAAGGAGTAGCCTCTCATAGGTAGGCTCTTTTTTTTCCTTCAAGCTAGCAGTTTGTGAATTTAATGGTTTCAACATCTTAGAGGTTGGGGTGGGGGGAGAACCCTAGAAGGAGAAGTCTCTTCTTAAAGTGGCCAGTCCCTGTTTACCAGACCAGCCCAAGTTCCCACTGACCTTCCCTTCCTGCCACTTTTTTCTGGGTCAGAATGATGTATGTGTTTTTGTGAATGTTTGTCACATGTGTTCAGCTGTTCCTGGAGTTCAGAAGAGGGTGCTCGATCTCCAGGAACTAACAGTACCAGTGGTCTGTTTGCTGGGAACTCCTTTGAAAGAACAGAGAGTGCTTTGAACTGCTGAGCCATCTCTCCAGCCTTGGCTCTCTTCATTCTTGGTGAGAATCCTCTTAAAACAAACATACAAAAACCTTTTACAGGATCATATGCATAAGCTTAGATTAAGGTCTCATTGAAGCAAGTTTTCCATTTAGTCCTGAAGTAAGAGAAGTTTTGTTGGAGCCCAAATGGCAGTATAGACTCTGGCAATCTGTCGATTGGACCACCTATTCCAGGGTTGGTTTCATGGCAAGGTGCACTTTTTCTACAGGATTTGTTTGTTGGTGGTTTTTTCTGTTTGTTTGCTTGGTTGCTTGTTTTGGATTTATAATAAAATTATAGCATTTCATCCTTCCCTATCCTGCCTCCAACACCTCTTATGTACCCCCCCACCTCTGTTGACTTTCAATTTCATGGCCTTTTTCTTTAATTGTTGTTGTGTGTGTGTGTGTGTGTGTGTGTGTGTGCACACACGCGTATGTGTGTGTGTGTGATCTAAGTGTATAAATATTACCTACTCAGTTCATATAAGTATTATCTTACTTTTATGTATATTTTTGGGGCTGCCCATCTGGTATTGGATAATCTATTGGTGAACTTTTCCCCAAGGAAAACTGTTTCTCCAGTTCTCAGCACTTCTTGGTTGTCTATAGTTCTTTGTGTAGGGCTGAGGTCTCATGGGCTTTCCCCTTTCTACATTAGCATGTGTATTGGTGTTGTCCATGGTCAGCTATATTTAGGCAGCCATGTTGGTGAGACTTCATGAGTGTAGCTTCTTACAATTCTAGGAAAATCTCTGACTCTTAGAATCTTACCTCATCCTTACTGATTGTTTTAATTTTATTTTTTATATTACATTTCTCCCTTCTCTTCAAACCCTCCCATCCCCCATAATTGTTATATTATATTGCATATATGGTCAGCCCTGAAAATATATATATGTAACCTTAGAGGACTGAGCAGGTTATGTTTAAGAAGGTATATACACATACATAAATGTGTGTTTTTAGATTTATTTAATTTTATGTGTATGAATGTTTCACCGGTGTGTGTGTTATGTGTGTGCCTGGTGCCCATGAAGGTCAGAAGAGGGTGTTGGACCCCCTGGAACTGGAATTAGGATGTTTTTAGCTACCATGTGGGTGCTGAGAATCAAACCCAGGTCCTTTGCAAGAGCAAAGTACTCTTAACTGCTGGGCCATCTCTCCAGTTGCTTATTTTGAGATATGATCTCATACAAGCTCAGGCTAGTCTCAAACTCGGTATGTAGCTAAGGATAACCATAAGTTTCTTATCTTCTTGCCTATACATCCTGAGCATTGGGAATATATGCATGTACTACCATGCCTGCTTTATGTGGTGGTAAGGATTGGACCCAGGGCTTTATGCATACTAAGCCAGCACTCCCAGCCCATTTTTATGGTTTTCATTGAGGAAGAGAAGGTTTCACTCTGTAGCCCAAGCTGGCCTGGAATTAACTGTGTAATCAAGTTTGGCCTTGAGTTCTTGGAATCCTCCTGCTTCAGCTTCCCAAGGGGTGGGGTTATAAGCATGATCCACCACATCTAGCTATCCAAGGAATTTTGTGGACTATATGTACCATGTAAAGAGTTTTGCTTCCATATTGATAAAAAGTGGAGGTACCTCTAGGACACTGCAGATATGTGGGGGGGGGGTTCACAGAATCTAAATAGCAATAAGAAGAAAAAACTCACTTCTTCCTTGTCTGCTACTCAGATCTTCACTGAGATTTTATTTCCAGGGTTCACATTGCCTTCAGAACATCCATACAGGCTACTTCAAATTAGTATACCTTAAGCCATAAGCATAGGGAATGGCTTGGCTGTCTACCTTAACACCAGACAGTTGTTCATGGATTTTATGTGTGTGTTTGTATATGTTCATCTACATGGCTACACATGTATGAATGTACATGCAAATGAGTTTATGTACTTGTGGAGGCCAGAGGTCAACCTCTAATATTGCTTCTCTAGAGCCTTGTTTTGTTTTGAGATTGGTTCTCTCACCGGGACCTGGGCCTCAGTGACTAGTGTCAGCTGATTGGCCACCAACCCGAAGGGATATCTCCAATCTCTGTGTTCTCAGGGCTAGAATTACTAGCATACACTATCATGCCCAGCTTTTACATGGGCACTAGCAACCAAACATAGATCCTTCTGCTGCATGGTAAGCTCTTTACTGACTGAGTTATCTCCCCAGCCCTCATTCATGCTTTGTGAAACCTGGCCTAGAGAGCCTAAGCTGGCCTGGAATTGTTAAGTGTCCCAGAAAGGATGGCCTCAACATTTGCTTCAATCCTCCTGCTGCAGACCACATCGCGTTGGGATTACAAGCATGCACCACCAAACCTGGCATTTATTTCTGACACTAGGGCATTGAAGCAAAGGGAAGAGGGCATAGTGGAGCAGAATGGCCCCAAATCCCAAGCCTTCATTCTTTCTCAGTTACTAGCACTCTTAGTGGGGTCTGGCAAGAGTTAACATGAGATTTGTCATTTTCTATCTAGACAGACCAAAACTCATGATGATAAATCTCCCTAAGGAGCCTGTCCCATATCTCCAGGGACTAGATGGTCGGAGAAGAAGGACATCACTTTTAACTTCTATCATAAACTAGCAGTAGAAATATCTCAGGCTCTAGAGCTTGGCATCCACATGGAGGCTAAGGTGATCTCACCTATGTTTCTCACTTCTACAAACCCCATGTGTATCAATTTAACACAGTGCACATCTAAATACTATAGAACAGGTGGCTTAAACAATGCAAAATTGGTTTTTGTGTTTTTTTGGTTTTTTGTTTTTTTTGGTTTTTCAAGACAAGGTTACTTTGTGTAGCCCCGGCTGTCCTGGAACTCACTCTGTAGACCAGGCTGGCCTCGAACTCAGAAATCCGCCTGCTTCTGCCTCCTAAGTGCTGGCATTAAAGGCGTGCACCACCACTGCCCGGCTCAAAATTGTTTTGAGCTAGATTTCTGTTATGTGGTCCACAGTGGCCTTGAGCTCACTGTAGGGCTTAGATTGCCTCAAACACATAATTCTCCTGCTCTGGGTTCCTAAGTGGAGGCATTATAGGCACAAGCCACTATACCTGGTGTGGTGGTTTGAAAATGCTTGGCTCGGGCAATATTAGGAGGTGTGACCTTATTGGAGGAAGTGTGTCACTGTTGGGGTGAGACTCTTCTCCTAGCTGCCTGGAAGTCAGACTTCTCCCAGCAGCCTTCAGATGAAGATGTAGAACTTTCAGCTCCTCCTGCCTGGAAACTGCCTTGATGATAAGGGACTGAACATCTGAACCTATAAGCCAGCCTCAATTAAATATTGTCTTTTGTAAGAGTTGCTTTGGTCATGGTGTCTCTACATAAAAATGGAAACCTTAATGAAGACACCTGGCTATAATTTATTTTTGTACATATGGGATGTCCAAGATGAAGGTCTGAGCCGAAGTGATCTCTCTTACAGATTCACATTGGTTTGTTCTCACACAATCTTCTTTTTGTATGCATTTGTGTACTACTTTTCTCTCCTCACCTATCAGGGCCAAGTTAATGATTGCCAGCATCTCCAAATAGAGCCAGAGTTTGAGACCCATCTACATTTGATTTTGAAGGGATACAGTTCACCTTTTAAACATACAGGTAATCATACCATGTCTGTGGAATTCCAAAAGAGCTCACTGGCTCACTAGGCTAAGCTATGCATGCTAAAAATTGTGTGAATTTTTGTTTACTAGACCTAGTGTAGGTAGATGTACAGACAAATGATGCTGTGGACCTGGATTCCTCAACGTTCTGTCCTCAGGGTTTTCTCCCCCGACGTACTTTGTAGGCTTTTCTTCCACACACTTTCCACCAAAGGGCCCTTGGTATTTTCTCTGTAGGCACTGAATTGGATTAGGAGGAGGGGGTTTTTTTTTTTTGTTTTGTTTTGTTTTTTGTTTTGTTTGCTTAGACTTTGCATCTACTTCTTTTGTAGAACCTTCTCAGTTTGTATGACTGAAATGCTTTGTTTTACCTTTTTATTTTTGAAATATGGTCTTGTGTAGCCCAGCCTGGCCTCAAACTCACTGTGTGGGTGAGACTGACTTTAAAGTGCTGCTCTTCCTGTCCCTGCCCCCTGAGTGTCAGGATTGCATGTGTTTGCTATCATATTCAACATTGTGACTGATATTTTTTAAAAGAAACTTTGATAGCAAGTTGGGAAGATAGCACAGGCAGGTCTCTTGAATTCTTCCTTTATCTAGCCTTCCTCTCATAACAGAGCTACACCCCACAGAATTCTAGATTAGCATTCAAACAAAGAGAGTAACAGTACAATGGTTGTATAGAATCCTTCCACTCTAGCTCACATGTAGATAGATGTGTGTGTACACCACATTCAAGATATGTTTTGGACAGGCTGACTTATGCCTGAAATCTCAGGATTATTTGAGAGGTTGGGGCCAGCCTAGGCTGTATATTAAGTTCTAGGCCAGTCTAAACAAACACAAAACAAAACAAAGTACTCCAAAAGTCTACGAAAAATAGGGGCTCTAATAAGCTTTTTATAAGTACTTTATGTACAGTTATATTCAAAGTCATGTTCATTTAAACGCTTCAAAAACTGTGCCTGTCTGTCTTAGTTCCTGTTCTGTTACTGTAAAGAGCCATCATGACCACAGCAACCCTTGTACAGGAAAGCATTTAACTGGAGGCTTCTTTATAGTTTCAGAGGGTTAGTCTGTTGTTGTTGTTGTTGTTGTTGTAATAGTCGGGAGCATGGTGGCACAAACATAGACATAGCCTTGGAGCTGAGAGCTCTACATCCTGATCCACAGGCAGCAGGTAGAGAACCTGGGCTGGGAATGGGCTTTTGAATCTTTGAAGCCCACCCCCAATGATGCACTTCCTCCAATAAGTCCACACCTACTAATCTTTCTAATTCTTCTCAAACAATGTCCCTCTCTGATGACTAAGCATTCAAATATATGAGCCTATGGAGGCCATTGTTATTCAAACCACCAAACCGTTAATTTTCTATTTTTAATTCTTGTACTGGCTGGTTTGTGTCAACTTGACACAAGCTGGAATTATCACAGAGAAAGGAGCCTTCTTTGAGGAAATGCCTCCATGAGATCCAGCTGGAAGGCATTTTCTCAATTACTGATCAAGAGGGGAGGGCTCATTGTGGGTGGTGCCATCCCTGGGCTGGTAGTCTTGGGCTCTATAAGAAAGTCAGCTGAGCAAGCCAGGGGAAGCAAGCAAGCCAGTAAGAAACATCCCTCCATGGCCTCTGCATCAGCTCCTGGTCATGACCTGCTTGAGTTCCAGTCCTGACTTCCTTTCCTGATGAACAGCAGCATGGAAGTGTAAGCCGAATAAACCCTTTCCTCCCCAACTTGCTTCTTGATCATGATGCTTATGCAGGAATAGAAACCCTGACTAAGACAATTCTTAAATCAGATGGGTCAAGAAGTCTAAAAAGTTGCTTGAAGAATGTCAGGCATGGTGACTCACAGCTATCTGAGGCAGAAGGATCAACACAAATCTGAAGCTAGCCTGGGCTACAGGGTGAGATCCCGTCTTAAAACAAATAAACAACAACAAGACCAAACCCAGTATGTTGGTGTACACTCATACATCCAGCACCTGGGGACAGGTGCAGGAGAACTAGGAGTTCAAGACCACCCTGTTCTACATATTAAGTTAGAAGTTAGCTTAGACTATATGAAACCCTGTCTCAATAAATCAAAGCAAACCAAGAGCACACATTCACTGAAGACTTCGTCTGGGTCCCATAATGGGAAATTGAACTCAATTGGACCTCAAAATGATTTTCACTTCCCCCCACTCCACCATTTAATCTATCTTTGCTGTGTTTGTCACAGATATCTTTCAGCATCTGATAATGCATCATATGCCTCAGCTACTTGCTTGCATTTTCTCTTTATTTCTTCTTTATTCTTAGTATTTTTATTTGGATTCTACTTTAGTGCCGGTTTCTAATATGGCTTTTTTTTGGGTGTCACACATCTCAGGCTGAGCCTTGAACTCGTTACATAGTTGAGGGTAACCTTCAGCTTCTCACCCTCTTGCCTCCATCTCCTGGGCATCTGTGTTTGTCTGTTTGTTTCAGTGGTGGGGATAAAACCTGTGGTCTTGTATGTGCTGGTCAGACAGTATAAATCTGAGAAACATCTCTAGTCCAGGCTATGACTTCTTGCATCCTCAGATTACATAGGAAGAACGCAGTTTCTGGGAACTCATTTATAAGGATATTAATCTAACTGAGGAAGGTAATACCTACAACTTCCACAGGCTTTACTTCCTTATCATGTCTCATTGGTAATTTTCTTCTGAATTATAATCTTGTACTTATTGCTAATTTATATGCAGGAATAGACTGGAAAGAACTAAGAATCTTATCATCAGATTGGTATTCTCCAAGTGGTACTGTAGGTAACCTTTTTATTTCTATGACATCATAGTTTGAGTAGAGACATTGTTTTGCTTTCTACTGAGTGAGATACGGTGGCCTCTTAAATTCTCCAGCATAGAGATACGAGGCACAATGAGCCTAACCCCCAAATAAACATACACCCATGGGTCCAGAAATAGGCAAGAAAGTAACTAGTCTCAGTATGTATCCAGTGAAACAAAATTCAAAACCCATCATGTTGTCCAGGTCTCTATAGCAATATGGAAAAATCTTCATCATTTTTTGTTAAGACAAGTAAAAGAAGCTCTTGGTTACATATGAGAGGCTGGCAAGATGGCTCAGTGGGTAAGGACACTTGACACCAAGCCTAACCACCTGCATTCCGTCCTCAGAACCCATAATGAGAATAAATTCCTTAAAGTTGTTTTTTTGACATCTGCGTGCACAAGAGCACAGGTACACACACACACTGAATGAATAAATGAATCAGTGTAAAGAAAAACTTGAAAGGAGCTAAGAGCATATTGTCACCACATATAGTATTGTAAATGTAGCAATTAGAGTTCTAAACTACTACTCTTCTAGGACATAGCCATAGTTACTTGTCCTAACTACATGTAAAGTTTGATTGTTCTACCCTGGTGTTATTACCCTCAGTGGCATCTGCTCTGCTATCTGGATTACAGCATCCACCCCTCAGACTACAATTAGATAGTTCCATGGCCAGCAAGATGGCTCTGTGGGCAAAAGGTACCTGCTTGCCAACCCTGATGATCTGAGTTCAATTTCTGGGACCTACATTGTGGAAGAAGAAAACCAATTCTTAGTTACCCTCTGACCTCCAGGGAGGATATGCAGCACATGTGGTCGTGTGTATGATTATATCATGTACACACACACACACACACACACACACACGCACGCACGCGCGCGCGTGCGCGCGCAAGCCACAAAAATTAATATAAAGGTGTTTAAGAAGGTAATCTCTAGTTCAGCCACCAGATGGCAGAGCTGCACAAGTTTAGAAGATTTTAATAGCTTCTGTAACAAAAGTGTGTAACTTTTTCATAATACACGTAAACCAAAGATCAAATTCACCTGACATATGCTACCTTGGATAGATACTCAGAATACTGCATTAGTTTCTTTGCATTAATTTGCATTTATTTTAATGTAATTAAAAATTTAAAGTATATACTTACCTGCACAATATCTTGTTTCTACTTTGTAACAAAATCTTGCGAAAATCTTTTCAAAATACTAAATATTCTTTTATGACATTCTTTTCATTTTCTTCCTTTGGGAATTTTATATATGTAAATAATGTGTCTTGAATGTATTTACCCCTAATTCCTTCCTTCTGACCCCTCAGGGAACCCCAATTCCCTCCTCCAATTCTCCTCAAGTAACCCAAACCTAGCACTCCCCCTCCTTCTTTATTTCAAATTTTTACCTTTATTAATTTATTTTTAGTGAGGCTGAGGTGGGATATTCATATGCCACAACACAAGCATAGAGGTCAAAATGCAACCTGGGAAAATGGTTTTCTCCTTCAATTGTATGGGTCCTGGAGGTACAATTCAGGTTGTCAGGCTTGGTGGCAAACCTATTACCCACTGAGCCATCTGTCATCTCACCCCCTTTTAGAAATAACTTTTATTATGTTTTAAATTGTGTGTATATGTTTGAATCTGTACACATGAGTACAGTTATGAGAGGAAGCCAGGTAAGTGTTAGATTCCCTGAAGCTGGAGTGAAGGACACTTTGAGATATCCAATGTGGGTGCTTGGAATTGACCTTGTGGGTACTCAGAATCAAGTTAGGATCCCCTGGAGATTGGGTCTTCTGTAAGAACAGTATATGATCTTAATTAACCACAGAGTCATTTCTCCAGGCCACTCCTCTTTTGAGACAATGCCCTAGGTAGTCCAGGTTGCACTCACTATGTAGCTGATATCGAGCTCCTAAGCAAGTGCTAGAAATATAAGCATGAAGCCAGGCAGTGGTGGCGCACGCCTTTAATCCCAGCACTCGGGAGGCAGAGACAAGCGGATTTCTGAGTTCGAGGCCAGCCTGGTCTAGAGAGTGAGTTCCAGGACAGCCAGGGCTACACAGAGAAACCCTGTCTCGAATATACAAAAAGAAAGAAAGAAAGAAAGACATACAAGCACGAGGAACAGTACTTGGCTATAGGGCATTATTTTCTAATAATTATTTTCTAATGCTTAATTATTACTATTTTTTTTTAAAGTAAGGTCTGTGATCTAGGTTGGTGCCCTTACAAGCACAAAGCCCTGACTTTATCTCCCAGCATCCAGAATAAAACCCCAGCAAGCGTGTTGGAGAGGGATTGTGAGTTGGAGGTTAAGCCTGAACTATACAAGAAACTTATCAGAAATCGCTAGCAATAACAGTCAAAACATATTTGCATGTCAATAATGAACTCCTTGGCTTAATGTACTAATTACTAAAGCAGGGATTGTAAAGATGTTGTGGCTGGGGCACACATTTTCAAGTTGTTTTCCAGACAGAAAAACAAAGATACTCCCAGGAGCCCTGCGAAAGGATGCTGAGCATGCCCTCGCACTTGCAATATTATGCCAACTCCGGAAGTTTGGAAGCTAAAAAAGCAAATTACACCTCTTCCACAATCAAACCTAAGGGGAACACCAGGCCTGAATTTTTGACACCAAGTGTGCTAAGTACTAGCAAGCCAGAAGTGAGCAAAGCAGATATTCCTGTTCTCACGTTGGAAGGCCATAAAGGTGGGCCAAAACCAATCTAAACTGACAAGCCAATAGTTACGGAGAAGTGCTGCAGAGGGAAAAAATGGGTTAGCACAGGATCAGTGGCAATTGATAAGCAAGTTTTCCCTGAGCTCCTCAGCTACTGTGTTTTTTTGTGTGTGAAGGGGAGTGGATGTACAGGACACTTGCAGCCCTATCGATGATATCCTACATTCTGAAAAGGACACATTTAGCTCCCTCATCCCTCTCTCCCAGATGGCGATTCTGGAACTCTTGAGGTTTGCCCATACTGTTTCGTCTCTCACCACACAATAGGACTACATGTACAAACTGACACCCAGAGCCAAGGTAAGCTTATTGGAGATGGAAACACAGAAATGATCTCTCTGGCCCCTAAACAGAACTGAGCCCATCTTCCTTGCTTGCATAGAATTCGAGTATCCATTGCGAATGCCTCATTGAGGAGCAATTAGAATAAACTAGAAAGTCTTTCAGCTGATGCACTTTTTAAAAAGTATGACAGGACCTTTTGATGCCCCCAATGGACTAAACCCAGGCCTGCCTCTAAGGAAGGTACCAGGCACCGGTGGTCACTGAAGTTAACCTGAGATAGTAGCTCTGAGTTCCTTGTCTCACGTCAACAAAAATTAAAGGTGCAGACTCTTGTAGGAGTATGCAAAGCAGAAACAGAGTTTACTTAGAATTATTTAAGAAGTAAAAGATGGAGGGAACATTAGATAACTTCTTAAAATAGGAAGGGTTTCCCAGAAAGGAAAAGTCAATGGGCTTCTTTGTCTAGGGATTCTTTATAGGACCATGGCAAAAACTGGACAAAAGTTGTGGTAATCTCTGCTGAAATTGGCTAATTTTGTGGGCTATCATAGACCAAGCTAATGTAGGGCCCTTGTGCTCTATATATGTCCCCATGGCCCAATTTCTGTTAAGATACTTCCCATCTTGTTAGGGGTAGTTGAAGCCCCTCCTACTCGTCACTGAGTAGCTTTGTTAATTATTGACCTTTACTGTATGTTGATAGTCATTTGACCGACTTTACTACCCTCTGCACTTGGAAGTATCTTGTATTTGTACTAAGTTATTTTTGGTCTCACATTTACTTAACCAGCTTGGGGCTTTACCTCAGCAGAGAGCTAACTATCATAGCTGCCAAGATGTAGCTGTGCTGTTTCTTGGTTACATCATATTTGGCTCCTCAACTATGGGGTTGTAAGGTGCCCCCTTAAGCAGAAGCTTCTTAAAAGCCATCTTGGTACCTTCTAAAGGTCTGCATTGGGTTTGTTTTCCTTGCAGTTAAAGAATTAAGAGGCAGTTTAAAAAATCTCAAACATGACAGGCAGGATCAGGGGGAATCTCAGACCTAGAAGATAAAGTGAACAGATGAAAAACACCTTTATTAAAGGTGGAAAAGCATACACGCACATACATTCACATACTTACATACAGACATGTACACATACACATGTATACAAACAGAGGCAAAGACTTCTCCTGAAAAGTAGGGGGTGCTGAGAAAGCTGAAGTGAGACCTTTCCTGGTGGTCTGGGGCTTGTGAGGGTCTTCAGCAGGCTTGAATGTAAGGACTTCCCCATAATTTAAGGTTGGTCAATGTAAATGAAGAAAGGGAAGCCCACTGCTTTGGCTAAATGTGTCATGGTCTAGCCTGGACCAGTATGCTGGCAAGGACCCCTCTGACAGGAAAAGATGCCTACCAGGCCTTTGTTTTAAGATGCCAAGCCTTTGTTTCCAAGAGGAGGATGAAGAAGAAGCCAGAAGTTTGTCATCTTTATTATGTACCTGTGACCCTTTTCCTGTCTGTCAGCTCCTCAGGGATCTAAATCCTAGTTCTTCGGTTCTTACTTCCAGTTTAGTCTGTTATAATTAACTGCAAGGAACAGAAAGATAAAGCTGGCTGATGGTTGTCCACACCTTTAATCCCAGCACTTGAGAGACAGAGGCAGGTGGGTCTCTGAGTTCAAGGCCAGCCTGGTCTCAGGCTAGACTACAGAGGGGAGTCCAGGATAGCCAGGGATACACAGAGAAACCCTTTCTTGAACCCACCCACCCAGAGAGGAGGAGGAGGAGGAGGAGGAGGAGGAGGAGGAGGAGGAGGAGGAGGAGGAGGAGGAGGAGACTATGTTCCTTAAGGACTTTCTGGGTGGAGGGAGTAAACTGGTCTTCTATCACTGGCCCAAGCCCTGTCCTTCCTCTTATCTGTTTAGATTGGTTATCTCAAACCCAAGTATAAGCCTTCTTATTTATTGAGGTGGTTTGAATAAGAATGTCCCCTGTAAGCTCATATATTAAATGTTTGTGTCCCAGTTGGTAGGCTCTCTAGTAATAATTGAGTGCCAGTGCCATGGTCTTGTTGGAGTAGACCATCATCAGGAGGCATGGGCTTTGAGGTTTCCAAAAGCCCACCAGGTTTTCTCTCTCTCTCTCTCTCTCTCTCTCTCTCTCTCTCTCTCTCTCTCTCCCCACCCCAATGGATGGATCAGGGTGTAAGTTCTCAGCTATTGCTCTAGAAGCTGCCTGCCATCTCTCTCCCCATCATGATGATCATGACTAATTCTCTGAAGTGTAAGCAAGCCCCCAATTAAATGCTTTCGTCTGTGAGTTGCCTTTGTCATGGTGTCTCCTCACAGCCATAGAACAATAGCTAAGATATGCATCTTCCTCATGTTCCAGGCCTTGCTGTGTTATCCCATAATGCTCATTTTAATTGCAGCTCTGTCTTCATGTCAACACAGATGAGCAACTTGAAGTTTTTACCATGAGCTTTCTTCCCTCATCTATTGAGAGTGAGCTCTTGCATCATAACACAGCTCCTGTCACCACTCTTTCTTAACTTTCTAAGCATCCCAAAGGCAAGGGGAGAACTGTGGAGCTAACTATACTTTTGAAAGGTTACCGCTGATATGAATTATGATTAGTACCATATAGGTCATAAGAGACTGGCATTGAGTCTGGAAGAATCCATTAAGGTGGAAATAGTTTTTCATACCAGTACATTTCTCTCAACTGCTCTTGAAGAGTCTCAGATGTGAGAGATTAAGGGGACACTGAGATGGATTGTTTGGGGGTAAGAAGTTTATTACAAAAATTACTACCCAGGCCTGGTGATACATATATGTTAATTCCAACACTTGAGAGGCAGAGACAGACATATTTCTATACGATCAAAGCCAGCCTGATATACATAGTGAGTCTCAAGCCAGCCAGGACTACATAGTGAGACCCTGTCTCAAAAAATAAATGAGTTATTGATGCGCTGGACAGACAGACTGAAAACAGCATGTCAGAGGCTTTTAGGAGCAGAAATGGAAGTCTCTTATAACATCATGAGCATGGGGGTGATTTTACAACTTAAGCCTGCATCTAGACTCTGATTCTCAGGCAGGAGGCAGAAAAGGGGCTTGGGAACAGGCTGTGTAGCCACCAATACTCTCTTTCTTGTAAGCTCATTTCCCCAGATGAGAAGACCAGTCACCTAGAAGTCAGTTAGCTGAAGATCCCGTAGACAATGCCTCAGTGGAGTGCCTATTCATAACTGTGAGAGGAGAAAGACCTCTGTGGTTATTGTGGCCTGAGTAGCAGTTTGGTCTGGATTCTAACATTATATTCCTGCAGCTATCAGTGAACTTCACAAGTAATTATGGGAGGACAGAACACATAGTTCCAACCTAAGTCTACTTATAGATCAAGTACATTCAGTTTTCCTCCCCCTCATTTAAGACACGCCTTTATGCTATTTGAGTCACAAAAACATGTAGCTGATAGATTCCTGGGGGGCTCAGGAAGTGGTGGTGACCCACACCTTTAATCTCAGCACTTGGAAGGCAGGAGCAGGAGCTCTGAGTTCGAGGCCAGCCTGGTCTACAGAGTGAGTTCCAAGACAGCCAAGGCTACACAAAGAAACCCAATCTTAAAAGGCAAAACAACCCAAAAACCCATCCCTGTGGGGCTATTGAAAGTTGTGAAGAATCATTGGGGGGTGGGTGTAAAGTGAGACACCATTTCACAAGACACAGTAGATAAGGTCTTGTAGGCCAAGACCTGAGATGTGAGGGATAAGACAGGAGTTCAGGTATGACACAACCTAGACACCTCCAAGTCCACTCTTCTTCTCATCCCTGTCTACTCACACAGTAGATTTCTATACAACAGAGTTATGGTGAGAGTAACAACCCAGACATCTTGGCCAGGAAGTAAGGATTCAGAACATGGGTTCTAGGCCACAGGAAGCTGTATGTTAGCAGAGGCCTACATTCGCCTCTAATACCTTATTGCCAACGTCACAGATATCTTAGGTGAGGAGTGGGCATCTAGTGGTTCCACAAAGTTTGTTCCATGAAACAGATAAAGAATTGTATATCCTTAAAATAAGACCCATGCAGAGGAAAAGGTACCGAGAAGAAGGTATATTCTTTTCCTACGTCCGATCGAGGGCTAATATCCAATGTATACAAAGAACTCAAGAGGTCCCAGATGGAGGACTTGGAGAAAGGACTGAAGGAACTGAGGGAGTTTGCAGCCCCATGGAGGGAGCAACAGTGTTAACTGGCCTGACCCCCCCAATACTCCTGGAGACTGATCCACCAACCAAAGAATACACATGGAAGGACCCATAGTGCTGGCCACATATGCAGCAGAGGAGGATCTTGTTAGCCATCAAGGGGAGGAGAGGCCCTTGGGCCTGAGGGTGTTAGATTCCCCAGTATAGGAGAATGCCAAGGAGGGAAGACAAGAGTGGATGCGTGGGTGGGCAAGTGGGTAGGTGGGTGGGGGAATACTCCCATAGGGGGAGGGGCAGGAGGGAGGGAATGGGGAGGTTCCAAAGAGGAGATCTGCAAAGGGGGAAACATTTGAAATGTAAATAAAGTAAGAAAAATAAATTAAAAAAAAAAGAAAATTAACTGATTAAAAACAGAAACCAAGAGAAAGCAGGAGTGGCTACAGCTGTATGAGACAACACCAACCTTAAATCAAAACTATTCTAGGAGATACAGAAGACTATCTTATGTTGACCAGAGGGTCAATTTGTCAAGCACCTATAGCAACTACAGACTGATACATACCAGACAACAGAGTGCCAGAACTCGTAAAGTAAGAGAGGCATAGTTTTGTAATAGTAGCTGGAGACTGCAAGCCACAATTTAAATAATGGATACAACATGGTAGATCATATGTTATCTATAAACAGCATCCAATTACAGCCAAAAAATATTTTTCTCAAATATATATAGACAGTTCTTCAGGATAGATCACATGCTAAGTTACAAGCAAATCTTAATAAAATTGGAAATCAGTTTGGCGGACCCTCAGAAAAATGAACATAATACTACCTGAGGACCCAGCTATTCCACTCCTGGGCATATACCCAGAAGATACTTCAACATGTAATAAAGACACATGCTCCACTATCTTCATAGCAGCCATATTTATAGTAGCCAGAAACTGGAAACAACCCAGATGTCCTTCAGCAGAGGAATGGATACAGAAAATGTGGTACATTTACACAATGGAATACTACTCAGCTATTAAAAACAATGACTTCATGAAGTTCTTAGGCAAATGGATAGAACTTGAAAATATCTTCCTGAGGGAGGTAACGCAGTCACAAAAGAATGAACATGATATGTACTCACTGATAAGTGGTTATTAGCCCAAAAGTCCGGAATACCCAAGAGTCACTTCACAGCAACCATAGGGCTGAGTGTGAGGTCTCAGATGGAGGACTTGGAGAAGGGACTGAAGGAGCTGAGGGAGTTTGCAGCCCCAAAGAGGGAGCAACAGTGTCAACTGGCCTGACCCCTCGATACTCCTGGAGACTGATCCACCAACTAAAGAATACACATGGAGGGACCCATGGTGCTGGCCACATATGTGGCAGAGGATGGTCTTGTTAGACATCAGGGGGAGGAGAGGCCCTTGGGCCTGAGGGTGTTAGATCCCCCAGTATAGGAGAATGTCAAGGAGGGAAGACAAGTGTGGATGGGTGGGTGGTTGGGGGAATACCCCCATAGAGGCAGGGGAGTGGGAGGGAATGGGGAGGTTCCAAAGGGGAGATCTTGAAAGGGGGAAACATTTGAAATGTAAATAAAGTATCAAAAAGAAAAGAAAGAAAGAAAGAAAGAAAGAAAAAGAAAAAAAAGGAAAAAAAAAAAAGACCCTTGCAGAGATAGCTAAGTCAATAGACTAGATGGAGGTCATAGCCACTAGTGACAGGAAAGTGAAGGGACATGTGGGGCTCTCAAGGGCTGCAGATGCAGGGACAGTGACAGCAGCTGTTGCCAGAAAGCAAAGACGGAGATCCTGGGAGCCACAGACACAGAGAACAAGTGGCTATTAGCCCAAATTGAAAACTACAGCTGGTGCTCATGCGGCCTTAGACACAGAAGGTGGAGAAGCAACAGCCAGAGAAAGAAACAAGAACAAAATCAGCCAATCTTACTAGGACAGAAATACAGTTCCCATCAAAGGAATGGGGAGAGCCCCAGAGATGGGAACCTTCCTGCAGGCTCTGTGTTAGACTCCTTCTAGGCTCCCTGGGACTCTGCCCTTTCTAGTTCTCTTCACCTCCTCCCTTAGTTTTTATTGCCCTCTAGCCATTAGCACTTTGTCACAGTCACAACCTTTAACTGATACAAGGAACAAATTCTCTTAAGGGGCCAGTCGCTGTTTTCTAAATTAGTTCCAGTTCCCCTGATCCTCCTCTCTTCTCCTCTCTCGGAGATCAGGGATTGACACTCACTGCCATTGGAGATGGGGGCAATAACCACTCTGACTGATTGCTGATGAGAGGGGAAAGTGTTTTATGTTTCCAGGCAGAAAGAAGAGGGCTCTAAGGGGTGGCTCTTTAGGACCAAGATAGAGGACCGTGATAGAAGATGGCTGCAGAGATTCAGACTGCAGGACAGCTATTTGGCCTTCTAGATATGCCCAGTGATATCCTGTGAGTACAAGGAGGATATTCTAGATAACTGTACCTAATTCTGTGCTAGTGATGACTGGAAACTTAGTTGCCTCGCTCCATTGGGGAGTTAGAAACCAGGATTTTATATTATATTTAGAGAAGCTATTTTCCATAGAGCAGAGGTCCTACAGCAGTCAAAGATATGGTTATATTTTCTCTTCATGTTCAGGAGGGTGGGCCATTAACAAACAGCTCAGATCCCAATTTAATTAAGATATCTAGCAGAACTTTGTTGGGCCAGGGTGGAGACTCTTCCAAGTTCACGGTGGAGGCACATTCTTGGGAAATCCATTTTGTTTGCTTTACCTATTCCTTCAACTCTTATTTTTCCTCCTTTAAAACATTGCCGTCTCCATCTCACTCCAAAATAATAAGCTGACTTTATGTTTTAGGCCACATAGGGAAGCCTTTTCCATCTGAAGTGACCTAGTCTAGTTGCCCTGAAATTTCTAGGCCTGTATTGAGTGCCCTTAGTAAGACCTTCTATTATGCAGGAGGAATGGACAAGAGGCACGAAGAGACCACCCTCCCAGAGGAGAAGGGGAGGGGAGATTGGGGAAGAATTGTGGAAGGGGCTGACCAGAAGGGGGAAAGTGAATGGGAAATAAAGAATAAAAATAAGTTAAAAAGTAAAAACAACAAAAATTATAAAGGCTGTGGAACCTTTTATCAGTTCAAAAATTTTCTGTTTACATTCTGATTGCATCTCCCCCCACCCCAGTCCCTCCGTCTTATCTCCCCTCCCCCAACTTCCTGCCTTCTCTTTCTTCTCAGAAAAGGGGAGGCCTCCCGTGGATATCAACCAGTCATGGCATATCAAGTTGCAGTTGGACTAGGTACATTTTCTATTGTATTAGGCAAGACAGCTCAGTTAGGGGAAAGGGATTCAAAGGCAGGCAACAGAGTCAGAGACAGCCCCTGCTTCTGTTGTTAGGGGTCCCACATGAAAACCAGCTACACAACTGTTACTTATATGCTGAGGGTCACTCCACGCATGCCCTCTGTTTGGCGGTTCAGTCTCTGTGGCCCCTGTGGGCTCAAGTTAGTAGATTCTGTAGGCTTTCTTGTGGTGCCTTAACCTCTCTGGCTCCTTCGATCCCTTCTCTCTCTCTCTTCAATAGGATTGTGCAAGTCCTTGCTTGTGGGTCTCTGCATCTGTTTCCATCAGTTTGGGGGTGAAGTCTCTCAGATGACAGCGATGCTAGGCTCCTGTGTGATGTCCCTGAGTCTTACAGGTCTCCAGAGAAGCACGCAGAATTCGACGATAGAACTTTTAAATATTGGACTGTGCTTTATATTGTGATAACAACATGAGCCTTTGGGACAAGAACTGAACGGTTACCATCCAACAGTGGCATGGCTTTATGTCAAATTGATCTTGTGATGGCTAATCTTGGTTGTCAATGTGATATACTTGGGAAGAGGGAACCTCAATTGAGGAATTGCCTCCATTAGACTGTTTGTAGGACATTTTCTTTTCTTTTCTTTTTCTTAAAAAAAGATTTTAAGTACACCGTAGCTGTCTTCAGACACACCAGAAGAGGGCATCAGATTTCACTACACATGGTTGTGAGCCACCGTGTGGTTTCTGGGATTTGAACTCAGGACCTCCGGAAGAGCAGTCAGTGCTCTTAAGCACTGAGCCATCTCTCCACCCAGGACATTTTCTTGATTGCTTGATTCAGGAGATCCCAACCAACGGTAGGAGCTGCCATTTCTAGACAGAGGGGCCTGGCTGTATGAGGATAGTAGCTAAATGTGAGCCTGAGAATAAGCCAGTAAGTAGCAGAAACTTCCTTGTTTTCTCGTTCAAGTTCTAAAATGCTGGATCCTTGTACAACTGGTCATCTTCTATTGAGTAGAGATAGAACAGCATTTGGAGAGTTTAGTCTGCCTCACTTTCATATCTTTTGTGCTGCAGAGGACATTTTCTAGAAATGCAACGTACCTCTGCATGCTTTGATTTGGTCTGAAGCACAGGAAACTTCTGTGTGGCTGTTTTGCTCTTCCCTAAATTGTACACTTTCTTCCATAGATAAATAGTACTTCTGGTGGATCAGCGGTGGTCTTGGAAATGGCTGCAGATAACACAGATCAGGAAGTAGTTATCTGAAGTTCATGGGTATGGTCATCAGAGTTCCCTTTGCTTCCTCAGCATGGGGCAAAACTGAAAGAAAAGAAAAACCCTTCAATTTCTGAACCGCCATTCTCCCCATCTGAAAATGGTTACATCTCTACCCTTTCCCCTCCAGTGTTTGGAAAAATTAAATGAAGGCAGAAATGGGCCCCTGGATGGTGGCCAAGGGACCAGCCCCAGAGGGGTCTCTTTTTTCTTGTTGGTTCTTCTTGAGGCAGCAGAGGGGAAAGAGCATTGGTGGAGGGGAAGACTTTGTCTTAGGAGATATATCGGGTTGCTGTATGATAATAAAATGTTTACTTATCTAAGTCTAAGCTACTACACTACTGTAGCTGCCCTGCCTTCTGTGATCCTCTGAGGCGAGAAATTGCAGTCTCTGGCACTTAGCACCTCATCCTAAATCTGCAGGAGATTAAGTAAAGGATTAATTGCTAGAGCCCTTTCCCCTTTGTCCTGATGCCTCTTGCTTGTCTGGCTAGGGGGAAATTTGGAGCAATAAACTTCTATTGAACCAAGGAAAGTGAATAACTCTCGTAGAAGGAAAAATTTTACATAAGCAAATATGCATAAACTCACATAAGTTCACATACACATTCACAAAATCGAATTTATGCATTTCTATTCAAACCAGTTGGGCCCAGCTTGCATGCATTCTCACAATTACATATGTACACACACACACACACACACACACACACACACATCCATACTTACACATGCATATGGAGCAAAAGACCAAGCACCAGTGCAGAAAGAACTCACTAATTCTGGGTGAAAAATGAGCTCCAATCTTTATTGCATACAGAAAAAAAAGCTTCTACCCTTTTAATACTAAATGAATTAAACCCAAGTTAGTAAGAAAAAAGGCTTTGTTCCTTTTAATAAGACTAAGCCTGCCTTTAAGAAAGGACCTGTTCTCTCCCATGGTAAGGAGAAGCCCGCCTGCTCCCTGCTCTCTGCAACTTCTTCTATTTTCCTCTTTCCCTCTGCATTCTGCACACTTCTCTCTCTCTCTCTCTCTCTCTCTCTCTCTCTCTCTCTCTCTCTCTCTCTTTTATGTTACCTATGGTTTCTAAGTTATTCCACTCTGCATTCTCCTTCTAATCTTGCTCTCTCCTCCTGCTCTGATGTCACAATAATGCTCTAACTCTCAAAGCCTTTTCTGCCAATGCTGTGCCTACACTTCTAAGTTCTTCTTGAGTTCAGTTCTGTCTAAAAAGTTTTCTGTCTAAAAAGTTCTCTTCAGCTCAGTTCTCTCTCTGCTCAGTTCTTCTCAGCTCAGTCCTTCTCTTCTCTTTGTCCTCAGCACTTAAAACATCTTTCAGAATGCATGATCACATGTTCAAAGTTCATCACAAGTTCACACACAAAATCAAATCATCAATTGAAATAGAAGTTTCCAACAGAGAATGTTTACATGCCTGTCCATTAGGAGTAATTGTCTGGCTAAACACCCATCTCCTGTCTCAGCTCCACAGGTTCACTGAAGGTTTAAAACCATAACTAAGTTATTAGTGAAGTTTTGTTCAGATAAACCCAGTCAATATTTTATCTTCTGTCTAGCACCCATAATAAATCGTTCCCTTTTTATGACCTCTGGTTAATTCGTTTACAGCCTCTTAGAATGTGCTCTGAGTCGGAGAATGTCTGCTCACTATCTAAGAGCAATTAACTTGTGACACATGGGAGACTGACAGAGTTCTCATTGCAGTTTTCACTATCAGAAAAGGACCTAATAATAGTCCCACTATAAAAGAGCTTAATAATTACTGATATAATTTTAGGAATTCTTATAGGATCATCATTAAGACTATATAGCATCTATATAGCTCTATATAGCATCACTACAAGATAGTACACTTTCATAGATCTGCAGAGATCTGCTCAAAAGGGGTGGGCTATATGTTTAATAATAACAGGGAAAGCATATTAATAGCAGGAATCTTTCCTAAAATGAATTCTCTTAGGGCCTTGCCTAATATCAGCAAATCTGTCTCAGATTATATTTATAATCTGAAGTAGACAATCTCAGGAAGATCATTTGCTAGTTATTAGCTTTCCTATTATGGATCCTGACATATGGTAAACTGTTAAGTGTTTTCACCCAGCC
Organism: Rhynchomys soricoides; assembly: GCA_019843965.1. Lineage (NCBI taxonomy): Eukaryota > Metazoa > Chordata > Mammalia > Rodentia > Muridae > Rhynchomys > Rhynchomys soricoides. Next base: position 32,140 of record JADRCH010007490.1, on the reverse strand, counting down.
AATTATTTTAAGGTAGAATGCATCCAATCTGAGTCTGCTGATTGGAGACAGAGTTAACTGAAGCACTGTTGCCTCCTCCTCAAGCATCTGATAAAAAGGTGTGATTCTTATAGCTAAGAGACTATGTTTCTAGGCTCAAAAGGTAGACCCACAGCAATCTCAGGAAGTGAGTGCCTGTACTCAAATATTCAGATATGGACTATACTGCTTCATGCCTCCTGTCATTAGCCCAGTCCATGCACTGCTGATTCGGGACTACATGCCTGTAGTGGCCTTCCAGTGGGGCTCTTGGTCTCCATGCATTTCTTCATCATTCCATTCTCCTTTGGCTGGCAGAACAGACACATTAAAATACAAACCAGATGCTTAAATCATTCCAAATTCTTTATTTTAAAAAACCCATTTCATTATTTATATGCTTGTGTGTGTGGGTGTAGATAACCTTGGAGTACAGATAACCTTAAGTGGGAGTTACAGGCAGTTATGAGATGTCTAACAAAGGTGCCAGAAACTAAATTTAGGTCATCTTCAAGAACAACAAGCCCTTTAGCTGTTGTCCCATCTCTCCAGCCACCAATCTCCTTACTCTATTTCGAAATAAATGTGAGCTCTCTATTCGGCCTGGCAGGCCTGTGTAGCCAGGGATATTCCTGCTTCTCTAATGCATTACCACATCATACTTTGCATATGTAGCTTCCTACAAGACTCCTGCTCCTCCCAGTCCTTTGCCCTACTCTGTGGTTTCTAAAGTTTCTCTGTGGTCTGAAACTGAAGCATTAGCATGACCGAACTTCTTAGAAATTCAAATCCAGATCTAGTGTATCACAGCCTCTTTTGTATATGATATGGTCATCGGTTAGAAGAAACTTCCAGGGCAGGTTCCTGTCTTAGTTAGGGTTTTACTGCTGTGAACAGACACTGTAAGGACAACATTTAATTGGGACTGGCTTACAGGTTAAGAGGTTCAGTTCATTATCATCAAGGCAGGAGCATGGCAGCATCCAGGCAGGCATGGTGCAGGAGGAGCTGAGAGTTCTACATCTTCATCTGAAGGCTGCTAGAAGGATAGAAGAAGACTGGGTCTCATGTGGCTAGGATCTCATTGCCCAGCCCACAGTGACACACTTCCCCCAACAAGACCACACCTACTCCAACAAGGGCACCCCTCCTAATAGCGCCACTCCCTGGGCCAAGCATGTTCAAACCACCACAGTTCCCTTTTTCATCCTACAAGCATTCTAGGCATAAGCCAAGGCTAGCTGAAAGTGACAGCAATTAAGTGGCTTCAGCAAGATATCCTTTAGCAATGACAATGGAGTTGTCTCCCACAGGGTCTCCCTAGGCATACATTCCAACTGTACACAAGGTAACTAGCTAGATTTTCCTAGCTAGGTTCCCATCTCTTCAAGGATTCCCTCCATTTCATGCATGTGCTCAGCTGCTCTGACTCCAAATCCCCCTGACTCTACAATGTTACTTATCAGCTTTGCAAGAATGAGTGGCCAGAGATCACATGTCTGCAGCCATTGGGTCCCTAGTTGGGACTGGAATATATGGGACATGTGAATAAACAAAAACAAAACAAGGTGAAATGAAACCAAACCATATCAAACTCAAGGAGAGAAAACTCAGCTTCCAATTTAATGGCTCCATTAGTGGAATGATTTTTTGATCCACATCATCTTAATCATTTTCTCACTATATTATATGGTACTTTGGCAAAGGACAACTCCAGCCTGGTGTTGTTGTGTCAGTGAGTACAGCCATTCCCATCTCTCTAGATACCAAGCATTAAATGTCCTTATAAGAGTTATCTTGGTCATGGTGTCTGTTCACTAAGACAGCTAGAAAGGTTAAGTTCCTCTCTGGGATAATCCTTTTCCTGTTCTCTTCAAAATGATTTTAGAATACAGCCATCCAAAGGCACACACATTCATGAGTACAATGAGATAGTTTATTTTCTGGTGAATTGCCTTACATGAGAATGCAATTAAGCATTTTCCAGGGGAGTAATTTGTGTAGCATGTATAGCACATGTGTGCTATTGGGAATTGTACAATTGTGCTGTAATTATTAGATTGTATTAATTGTATTCCATTATACTAATGTTTCTAAAATAAGTTTATCAAGCAGTTTTATGCCATGTATGTCCACAGTGGGTGGACCCATGATGGTTAATCTTGGTTGTCAACTTGACTACATCTACAATTAGCTAAAACCAAAATGTCTGGGCACACCTGTGGGGAATTTGTTTCTTAAGTAAATCATTTCAAGTGAGAAGACCCACTTCTAATCTGGATCTTTGAGATGGGAAAATAGACCTTTAATCCAGATCTTTTGAGGCAGGAATATCCACCTTTAATCTGGGCCACACCTTCTGCTGGCAGCCTATATTAAAGACATGGAAGAAAGAAACTTGTTCTCTTTCTTTGCCAGCTACCTCTTACTTTTGCTAGCAACTCCATTCCGGCACTAGCCTTAGAGCCTACTTTTTTAGGTTCCTAGCCTATACTGAAGACCAGCTGAGACATTCAGACTCAAGAGCTGAATAACTACTAAATTCTTGGATCCCTTGTTGGTAGACATCCACCATTGGAAAAGCTAGAGCACAACCTGAAAGTCATTCTAATAAACCCCCTTTGTATATATTATGTTCTTTAGAGAACCCTGACTAATACAGACTGAGACCTGGGGCCCTCTTTAGGCATCTGTGTCTAAACTCCCTCAGTTTTTGCATGGACTGAGTGAGATGTTCAGTGTGGAGCCAAGAAATTCTTTTCATTTCCTCCAGAGGGCAGCTCTATCAAAAAATTCAAAACTGTCCTCACCATAAACCTTTTAATGGCCTGCTAGAATTCAGGCCCTCCTACAGACAATATCCACCTGGGTCAAACATCAATGCTAACTAACAGCATAGTTGCTGTAGAGACATAGAACTGTAGCATGTGGCACTGTGGCAATTGTAACTACTCATGGCCAACATTTTAGTAATGAAACAGCCTACAGTCAACTGTATAAACTGTGTACTATAAAAGATATAAAAAAGAGATGGCTAAGCACCTAAAAGTGTCTGCTGCTCATGCAGAGTACCAAAGTTCAGTTCTCAGCACACACTTCTGAAGACTCGAAACCTGGAAGACTAACTCCAGGGTATCAGATGCACTCCCCTGGCCTCTGTGGGCACTAGCAGATGTGTGTGTGTGTGTGTGTGTGTGTGTGTGTGTGTGTGTGTGTGTAGAAAGTTAATCTTGAGTAATGTCTGGTGTCTGTAATAGTTCCTTCTGCTTACTGTAGTCAGCCCCAAACCAGGAGTAATGGCCAGTGGTTCTATCATAAAACTGTTACTTTGAGGGTTCTAAGTCCATTGTGCATCATCATAACTCTTCTGAGAACTTACCAATCAGTATCTAAAACACAGAGAAGGCAGGACAATCGTGCCTTATACCATCAGCTCATTTCTTACAGAGATGGTACAGCGGTCTGAGAGATTAAAATCCATCCTGACAAACCAGTAACATTCATGGCTCTTTGTTGTTTCATCATCAAACTCATCTGCTGAGTAAGTCTTGACCTGATCATGTTGAGTACTGGAGAGTGAGGATGAGAGTTTTGTGTTTAAACTGATAAGAGAAACTTTCTTATAGAAAGTGTCCAAGGTATGAGCATCATGAACTCTCTAGACTATGTCCATATCCAGGTCTCAGCACTCAGAACACCTGGCTTTGGTTTAGAGCTGTGTCCTGATTCCTTGGTTGACCTTCCCTTTTCTCTCTAGTTGTCAACTAAATGAATGAGTCAGCAGAATCCTGGGAATTCCATCCCTTTCTTCTTGAAACTTTTGTACTGGTTTCTCTAAAATTTTGTCCATGACAAATGTGAAGAGAAAGGCATACATTCCCCCTGCTTTTCTATAACTTGTAACAAAGAGAAATGTAGCAGTTAGCATGTGACACAAAGCTTTCATTTAGAAGAAGTCAGAATTGAGGGCTAGCAAGATGGCACAATTAGTTGCTGCAATGACTAATGAACTGAGTTCAATCCCTGAAACCCATATAGTGATTATCCTGTGACTTCCATAGGTAATCTGTGACACACACACACACACACACACACACACACACACACACACTGAGGTGGCTTGGAAGGTGTTAGGGGAAGCTGGAAGTGAAATACTGTAAAATTTGTGTTCACAAACCATTTTCTAATGGACAGTACAAATCTCAGCATCCTAGTTGGAATATTGTTCTCAAGTATTGCAAGGTACTGTTGAAAATCCACAAAAGCAGATAAAGATAAAATTCAGATATGTTTCAACTGCATGCCAATCTGTAATTATGTCTTTACACTTTCATTTTTTTCCAGGTTGAACATGCTAAACTTGTTTTTTAATTTAATTTTTTATTTTACAGTCCAGATTTTCTCCCCTCCTGGTCCACCTTCTGACTGTTCCACATCTCATACCCCTCCCCCCATCTCCCGAAGATGTTCCTACCCCCCACCCCCACCTCACCAGACATCCCCTTTCCCTGGGGCCCCAAGTCTTTCCAGGGTTAGGTGCATCTTCTCTGACTGAGTCCAGACCCGGCAGTCCTCTGCTGTATATGTGTCTGGGGCCTCATATCAGCTGGTGTATGCTACCTGGTTGGTGGCCCAGTGTCTGAGAGATCTCTGGGGTCCAGGTTAATTGAGACTGCTGGGCTTCCTATGGGGTCACCCTCCTCCTCAGCTTCTTCCAGCTTTCCCCTAACTCAACCACAGGGGTATCTGACTTATGTCCATTGGCTGGGTGTAAGTGTCCACATCTGTCTCAGTCAGCTGCTTGTTGGGCCTCTTGGAAGGTAGCCATGCTAGGCCCCTGTCTGTAAGCACACCATAGCACCAGTAATAGTGTCAGGCCTTGGGACCACCCCTTCAGCTAGATCCCACTTTGGGCCTATTCCTGGACCTTCTTTTCCTCAGGCTCTTCTTCATTTCCATCCCTGCAGTTCTTTCAGACATGAATGATTATAGGTCAGAGTTTTGACTGTGGGATGGCAACCCCATCCCTCACTTGATGCCCTGTCTTCCTGCTGGAGGTGGACTCTACAAGTTCCCTCTTCCCACTGTAGGGCATTTCATCTAAGGTCCCTCCCAATTTTAAATTAAACCAATTCAGTCTGAACAATGTCACTTGTGTGTATGTTTTTCAGGGCTAACCATTTGGCACTGGATAACCAACCTGGGAAAAATCCCATTCTCCCACACCTTGCATTGATTCTCTCTGTGTATCCGTGGCTGTCCTGGAACTCACTCTGTAGACCAGGCTGGCCTTGGACTCAGAGAGATCTGTCTGCCTCTGCCTCCCAATTACTGAGACTAAAGGCATCAGCCATCATGACTATCCTCTGTGATTTTTAAAAACCATTTGTTTTTGTTGTCATTTTTTAGATAGAATCTCTTGTGCTAATGAGAAGGAAGCATTGAACCAATTCAGACAATGCCACATGAAAATGGTTGTTATCGGATTCAAGTTCAGCTGCTGGCCATACACCAACCATGTCAAGTCGCTGTGGTAAGGAAGACAACTTTATTTGAAAAGCCAACTGAACTAGAAAATAGAGACTCTTTTTAAAAGTCTGCCATGTACCTTCAAGACAGGATTTTTAAAAAAATAATTGCTTTATCAAGAATCAACAAATGGGATCTCATGAAATTGCAAAGCTTCTGTAAGGCAAAGGACACTGTCAATAGGACAAAATGGCAACCTACAGATTGGGAAAAGATCTTTACCAACCCTATGTTCAATAGAGGGCTAATATCCAATGTATACAAAGAACTCAAGAAGCTAGACTCCAGAGATCCAAATAACCCTATCAAAAAATGGGGAACAGAGCTAAACAGAGAATTCTCAACTGAGGAAACTCGAATGGTCGAGAAGCACCTAAAGAAATGTTCAACATCCTTAGACATCAGGGAAATGCAAATCAAAACAACACTGAGATTCCACCTCACACCAGTCAGAATGGCTAGGATCAAAAAATCAGGTGACAGCAGATGTTGGCGAGGATGTGGAGAAAGAGGAACACTCCTCCATTGCTGGTGGGATTGCAGGCTGATGCAACTTCTCTGGAAATCAATTTGGCAGACCCGAAAAATGAACATAATACTCCCTGAGGACCCAGGTATTCCATTCCTGGGCATATACCCAGAAGATGCTCCAACATGTAATAAAGCCACATGCTCCACTATGTTCATAGCCGCCATATTTATAATAGCCAGAAACTGGAAACAACCCAGATGTCCCTCAACAGAGGAATGGATACAGAAAATGTGGTACATTTACACAATGGAATACTACTCAGCTATTAAAAACAATGACTTCATGAAATTCGCAGGCAAATGGATAGAACTTGAAAATATCATCCTGAGTGAGGTAACACAGTCACAAAAGAATGAACACGGTATGTACTCACTTATAAGTGGATATTAGCCCAAAAGTTCGGAACACCCATGATTCAATTCACAGCAACTGTTGGACTGAGTATGGGGTCCCAGATGGAAGAGCTGGAGAAGGGACTGAAGGAGCTGAGGGAATTTGCAGCCCCATGAGGAGGGAGCAGCAGTGTCAACTGGTCAGGCCCCCCTACCCAGTGCTCCCAGAGAGTGGATCACCAACCAAAGAATGCATATGGAGGGACCCATGGTGCTGGCCACATATGTGGCAGAGGAGGGCCTTGTTGGCCATCAGTGGGAGGAGAGGCCCTTGGGTCTGAGGGTGTTAGATGCCCCAGTGTAGGGGAAGCCAGGGAGGGAAGGCAGAAGTGAGTGGGTGGTTGGGGGAACACCCTCATAGAGGCAGGGGAGGCAGGATGGGATAAGGGGTTTCCTAAGGGGAGACCTGGAAAGGGGAAACATTTGAAATGTAAATAAAGTATCAAAAATAAAAAGTATTTTTTTTAATAATTCTCAAATATATAGTCATCACATAGAGAATACCTATTTACCTCTATATCAAAGCATTGGAAGTTGGGGACCCTAAAAATATTTGTAAATTAAAATTTATTTGGAATGGAGAGATGACTCAACTGTTAAGAGCACTGACTGTTCTTTCAGGGGATCCAGGTTCACTTCCTAGCACCCACACAGTATCCCCAAATCATCTATAGCTCCAGTTCCAAGGAATTCAATTCCTTCTGTGGGCACTGCACACACATGGTGCAGACACACATGCTGTGAAATTGCCTATACACATAAAAGGATTAATTTTAAGTTAACTATACTCAAATATTTTATAATATGCTATGATATAGAAGGAAGGTTCAAATATATAATCTATGGGATGTGACTGCAGCTCAGTGATGAATGCAGCTCAGTGGTAAAGCATTTACCTAGGATATAAAGGTTCCAGGTTTAATTGCTAACACCACACACACACACACACACACACAGGGGTGCAGGGAGAGAATTAGTTATATTAGGGCAGGGACTTGTAGCTCAGTGGTAGTATATGCAGTGACATATACAAGGCTCTAGGTTCAATCCAGTATCCAATACATACATATATATACAATACATGCATATATATATATATATATATATATATATATATATATATATATATCTGATGCTTATATAATAAACCTGTAGTCTACATGTGGGTTCATATTCTTCAGCAGTTCTAGAGATCAGGTAGCTTCATTACTACTAGACCAAGCCCTGTGTTACTGTGCTAACCTCAATTCTGGCCCACATCTTCTGTCCTTGAGGTCCTGATCCTCCGGCCTCCACTTCCCAACTGTTAAGATTACATAGAGGGCTACAGAGATGTGGTTCTGAGTTCTGCATCTCTTTCCCGGGACATCCGGATGCTGCCAGTATGACAGCTCAGAGAGGACAGGGCAATGTCCGAAATAGGGAGGGTAGGAAATCTGTTTCTTACCTCTGAGGCCTTAGACAATGCTGGTTGCCAGGCCAGAAGTGGGAAGCAGAGTCCAGGATGAATGTTGTAGTTCTGGGAGAGAGAAGGCCTTCTCCAAGAATCTGTGTTCTAGCTCTTTTTGGCAAAGGTCATCTCCCATGATATTTAATGAACAACTCTCTGAGTCTAGTTGCTTGTTCATTGAATACATACACTTTATTTGGAGTGAGCCAAGGGTTATATATTTTGGAGGTGAGAATATTCAGGGTGGTGAGAAGTTTAGGCTGATTTCATGACAGCCTTCAAATTGGTATTTCAGGAGACTAGGCTTAAATATCTGTTTCCAAGAACTGGGCAATTCCAGGCAAGTCCAGAACTCAGAAGCTGCCCGCCACCTGGCCTGAGGCAAGGACAATGAGTCAGCAGCAGTTTCCAGACCTCTTCAGCAAGTGTCCAGCCTTCACACTCCAGTAATGGAATGTTCATAAAGATGGACCCAAAAGATTGACATAGAGGTCACCTACCCCCGAATTCCCTAATGTGTTTTAAATCAGGCCTGCAAGCTCACTTGGTTCTCTCTCTATTCTGGTAATGGGAGACCCCAGCATGCTGAAATTCTGCAGAATAAAACACACTTTGTGTTTACATACTACTACTACTACTAATAATAATTGTTTTGATTTTAAGTCTATTTGAATTTTGCCTGGTATGCATGAAGGCCAACAGGGTGTTGTAATCCCTGAAACTGGAGTTCCACATGGTTGTGAGACATTGCATGGGCGCTGCTAATCAAACCCAGGTCTCTGGTCTGGATGACCAACAAGTGCTCATAACCACTGAGCCATCTCTCCAGACCAAAAAGACTTTTGTAAAAAATGGGAGGTTTAAAGAAATAGGATCCACTGGGTGAAAGTTTTATACTGAAGCTCATAGTCACTATGAGGGCCAGCTGTGTATGTTAGATGTCAGCTAGACTTTTGAATGTTTCTGTAACTCAGAAAACATTCTTGTAAGTATAGATGGCCATCTGTTCTAGTCTCCTTCTGTTGCTGGGCTAAAATACACTGATAAAAAAGCAACTTGGGGAGGAAAAGTCTTCTTCAGTTTACACGTACAGGTTATAGCATTTTGATAAGCAGCAGATTTCTACTTGAAACTACTTGAAACTTCTCTCCTGACTCTCTGCCTTGTCTTCCCTTGATAATGGACTACAAACTGCATAATGAAATAAATTCTTTCCTCCCAAAGTTGTGTTGGCTATGACATGTATCACATTAACTGAAACAGAAGGTTACTGCAAGAGTAGGCCCTAGAGGAGGGCTTGGGGTCACTAGCTCACAAACAGCCTCTGATGACAAGACTGAAGAGTGAGGATTGGCTGCCTTTGCAGAGCACGGCTCCAGCATGGGTCTCTCAGATTGAAGGCTATTAAGGGGAACTCAAGACTAGAGAGATTGTTGAGAGTTCTTCAGGGGGATTATAGATGTTTTTCTCCCATTCTTCTGGGGGTGGTCCTGAATTTCAAAACACAAGATTAATGGTATTTTACCAGGAGTGGGGCTAGAGGCTTGAATCTCTTGGGAAGGGAGTCCCAGCCTTGGGTCCATAGGAACATTCAAACTGAGCTGTGCAAGAGCAGGTAGTGTTCTTCACTAGTGCCAGCAAAGCAGGGCAAATATAGCTAGGAAAAGGAACTTTCAGCTTCCACTAATATCCACTTCAGTAGCCACAAGGAGTCAGTGGTGAACCAGTGGCTAACTTATGGGAAGGATGGGTCCCGGGAGTCTGTCTATGGGCTGGACACTTTGTGATACTTTTGCCAACGGGGTTCAGAGTACCACGTGTATGCTTATCTTTCTGAGAAGAGTCTGTACCTTTTGTCAGATTCTGAAAGCTGAAGGACAGCGACACTGTCCTCTAGTCACCACTGAAAGGGGGGGGGGTTGACCTTCAGAATTGGTACAGGACATTTCCAGACACGTAACTCTCAGCACAAAGGAGATTTATCACCCCCAGAAGTACACACATGGGGTGGGATGCTGCAAAGACAGCAGCTGCAGCAGCATGCACAAGCAAGAAAAGCAAGGGAGGCAAGAGAAGTGAGAACAAGGTGTTTGTGCAGGAGTGGGGTTTTAAAGGGGAAATGGGGAGTCTGTCCTAGAGTGACTTGGAAAATCCTGATTGGACATATTAGCTAAACAATGAATTTTGATTGTTGGACATTGATGTTTTGTCTGAGGAATGAGTCAGTGGCCAAATAAGGGCATGGACCTTGGGAACTAGCTTTAGGAATCTAACAGTTTTTAGCAAGGAGACTAGGAATCAAAGGGCAAAACCTGTAAGCAATGTTTGCCATTCTCAGGACTATTAGATCCCCTCCAACCACTCCCTTGTCTCCTTTCTCACCGTGGCCTCTTCTCTACTTCAGGTGTCGTCCCTGTTGAAGGCCCAACAAAACGGCTGAGTCCTGAGACCCCAGGCCCAAGATAAGCTGTAAGCGGCCAGCCAAGGGACACAATGGCTGCAGCCAGCAACTCCGCCACGCAGGGCTCCTCTCTGTGCCACCAGGATCCTCAGCCTCAAGAGTGTGACATGGCCTGTGAAGCCTCCCAGCATGCAGAAGCAGACGGGCCTCGAGAAGCCTTCTGCAAACTCTGGGAACTTTGTTCCCAGTGGCTGAGACCACAGACGTGGTCTGTGGAGCAGATCCTGGCGCTGCTCGTGTTGGAGCAGTTCCTACGAATTCTGCCCACAGACACCGAGACCGAGATGTTCAGCCCGGAGATTAGACAAAGACTTTTAACCCTGATAGAAGACCTAAAGAAAGATCACAGGAGGCCAGGAAACAAGGTGAAGAGTGCCGGGGTTGGTTGTTCTTAGACCAGAAGAGGGTCAAGATGAGCCATTCTGTCGCTGTGTCATGCCACAGCCGCCAGCCTTCCCCAGAGCTCTTTTCAGCATTCCCTTCTGCTGGAGTCAGCCTAGAGATCACAGATTCTCCACTGGTCCTGACCCCATGCCCTCTCTACAACACGCAAATGGCAGGGCCTCATTTATTATCAGTAAATGAAATTCTCAGTCAGCATAACTTACCAAAAGTATCACTGTAGTGCTACATGGCCTGACATACGTATTGCTTGGATCTTTATGGACCGGTTTGAAAAGGCAGATCAGATAGAGTCTAGAAAGCATATAAAAAGGGAACTGGAATGTCGTCTATTATAAACTATTACTGACTTCTGTGTAAATGTGCTTGGATTTTGTTTTACCTAAAGACACCATGAAGTGGTTCCATGCCTATGTCTCTGCTTACTCTCACTGTGGTAGGACAGTTAGAAATTAATATCAAATTCCCAATGCTATATACTTTTGCCCTTGGTCATGTAACATCCTTATGTGGACAGCTGCTTTTACCTCACTGTAAATACTAACCAGCAGCAATACAATGATCTTTGGTTTGGGTAAATAAGAACAACAAACTTGCTCTCCCTCTGGTCAGGCATCCCTAGAACCTCTAAGTCATATGAAAATACATAACAATATCTGGTTCTTCCTAGGTTTTTCTGACCTGCATGAATAGTTAAGGGGGGAGTTTCTGGATTTGTGAGAACCTAGGAAGAGCTCTGCTTCATGAGTGATACACTCATCACTGGCCCATTAAATTCCAGTAGCATATCCAAAAAGGACTCAGAAGGGAGGTGGTATTGCCCTCAGAACTATGTATAGGCTCAGAACTATGTCTTGAAGCCTCTGTTCAGGGAAGGCATGGCTGAACACCGGGCAGTGTCTGTGGGAGAGCAGCCAGCCGAGATTCACAATCGCAGCTTGGGACAGGGGCTGCTTCGTAGGAGCGTCAGCTTCAGGGCAGTTGACTGCATAGACAGGAGTGTGCCAAAGGTTTACGCCTCCTGAATGTAGCATGACTGAATGGTTTTGCTTTCTTTTTGTCTTCCTGATTTTGTTGACAAAGTAAGGTGTTATCTTCAAGGGTCTAGACATGTCCTGCTCAACACAGGAGCCATGTGCCTCCCCTGGCTCTTCAGTAATTGAAATGTGGCCATGTAGATATAAATCAGTTGTGGGTCAGAAATGTATTTGTCCCTGCCGCCTACTTTATATGTGTTGTTTTCAGTGGTTGCTAGGAAGCTGAAAGCTCCTTGCATGGCTGCTGGCCAATGATGTATTTCCAGTGGTAAAAGGAGCCGTTTCCAGTAGGTGATGAGTTCTGGTATTTCCTCAGACCAATATGCGTGACATGCTCCTGGAAGAACTGATGTCGATGGGTATGGTTCTCGCACAATCAAACACACTTGTGAGTCCACCTGCATTCCAGCTAATGGAACCTGTCCAGGAGATCCCTGAGATCCCACTAGAAGAGCCACGGGAAAGCACCTTTGATGGTGATGGCCAAAGACAGCCCTTTCTGAATATTGGTAAGGCAATCCCCTCCCCCCTACTTTTTGTTTCTCTTTGAAAGCTCAAGTTCTCTCATGGTGTTGGGTCAAGTTGGAGTTATCAGTTCTCTAAACATAATAGACATGGTCAAATGTCCTCCCAAATTACCTTCCCTCTGTGTTCTCCAGCCGTAAGTTATGCTAGTGCTAGTTTATGCTCCCCTCACCATCTACTTTGGTTCTCCACAAGCAGTTTGATCTCAGCCTTGTGACAAGAGATCTGGATGTCCTCACAAGTTCTGACTGTCTTGATAGGCAGACAGAAGGAGGCAGTGTGGTGGTCCATGAAAAGATCTTCAATAAGTACCAGGTTCTCTCAGCACCAACTGATGGTGTTGCATTCAATGTGAAGGAGTAAAGGGTGGGAACTGAAGGTGAGGCTAGTGTTGGCTAGTGGCTTTAGCTACCATGGGCTGTGAGCAGAGAATCTTACAGAAGAATGGAGGGGGATCTCAGGAATAGGGCTCTGGTTGCCCAGGCAGTGGAGGCCATGTGCACCTGCCACATGCTGCTGAATGTCACTGAGGATGACCTTAGAATGGGCAAGGTTGGTGCCCAGTTAGGCTATGTTTTGGATTACCATCCGTCACAACTCACATGCCATGTCGAGCAGTACAAATGGCCAGTACTTAAGAAAGAGAGGGGGATACAGGTTGCCTGCTGAGACATTGGCACTGCAGGAGGGCAGGGAGTAAGTAAGGGCTAGAATATTGGGATACTTTACCTTCTGGTCCTTAGGTTGATAGGCAGAAGCAAGGTTGTGTCGTTTTCAACAAAATTCACTTCTAAATTTCAGTGGAAATCAAAACGTACAGATAATCTGGCTTAGCTACAAAACCAATGCAATAGCCACAGGTTTCCCCAGCAGCATTCTAGTATATATTTTTCCATTTTTGCTACTCTTCATCTCTGTCTGTCTATCTGTCTGTCTGTCTCTGTCTCTCTCCTCTCTTCTCTTCTGTCTCTGTCTGTCTCTTTCTATCTCTCTATCTCTCTGTCTCTCTCTATCTCTTACACACACACACACACACACACACACACACACACACACCACTTTTAGTAGGCCCTTCCCATCATTTACTGTTTATTCTGAAAATTGTAAGGCCAAAGCAGATACCATTGGTGAGAGGTTCCTGGTGAAGTAGCCCTAACTGACAGGGAAATAGATGATGAGACTTCTTATGTTCAAAGCAGCAGGCTGGATGAACTCCGAGGCACTTTGTCGTGAAGTTTCAAAGTGTCCTTCCTCTTTCGTCTAGCATGTAATAGCAGAGTCCTACCAGAGCTTGTTCTCTAACATGGTAAGATAGACACAAGTGGAGGGCCTGCTGGAGTCTACACACATAGGACAATTACCAGGTCCTGGCGGGTAGAAAGGGATTCAGTAGAGGCAAGGGAAGAGAGGACAGAGAAAGGTAGACTTCATCAGGGAGGGGAGGTCAGTGGTGCTACCTCCAACCAAAGATCTGAACATTTAGCTTTCTCTTATTCTCCAGCAACACATTTACATTTCTTCTCTAAGCTTTTGAGATTGGGAGGAGGAAATTATGAATATATGTCAGCAAAGAAAAGAGTGAGTATACATATATACATATGAATGTATGTCAGCAAAGAAAAGAGTGAGTATACATATATATATATATATATATGTATATATATGTGTGTGTGTGTGTGTGTGTGTGTGTGTATGTGTGTCTGTGTCCATTTCTGATTCACTTTCAGAATTCCATTTATCTAAAGAATATGAACAACTGGAACCTCCTGGCAAAGGGCCCCCAGAACAACTGCTTGCTGACTACAAGGAGCCTGAGGAAAACCAGATGCCCTGCCAACAGATGCCAGGGAGCTCCCAGGATGCACAACCCTCTACCTCTGGAGCCTCTACACAGGCTCGTCCCCACAAGAAGCCTGAGTCTGGTGCTCAGTTAGGGCTGTGTTTTGCTCACCAGAAGCAATATAATATTTACCTGAAAATCCATACAAGAAAGGTAGCATCAGGAGGCCCTAGAGGTGGGACAGGGTCAGACGTCTCTGGGCAGCAGCTGGCTGGCCAGGAGGAGGATACCCCTGAGCATGCTATGGGCAGTAATCCATCTACTGAAGTGACATCCCCTAGTGTGTCACAGGCAGAATATTTTGATGATGAAAGACAGCAGTGTAGGCTGTGTAAGAAGGAGTTTATGTTTCAGTTGGGCTTGAGAGAAAATGTGAAAAATTGTGCAGAATCAAAACCTTACCAGTGCTTTTTCTGTAGGAAATTCTTTAGAGGGCTGTCACACGTCACTGCACACCTGGTAAAACACACCAAAGAGAGACCATTCATATGTGAATACTGTCAGAAAAGCTACAAACACAAATCTAGCCTGCTGAGACACATAAAACTCCACACAAGGGGTCTTGAAAGCAAGGGAAGCCAGACTTCTCAGAGCCCTATGCACAATGCAAGCCAATAGCTCACCAGCCTGCACACTTACAGCAGAAACCCCCCAGGACTGTGTTGATGGAAACAAGTCCTAAAAAGTGATGCTGTCTCATAAGAGCCTCCCCTGTACCAACTGTCTTGGGGGATAGAGCTGTTTGTTTCAGAGTGGAGCTTTGATTTAGCTACATGCAAAACCCACCTTCCATGGCTATACCAATTCTGGAATGTTCACTGACTCTTTGTGGCCCTACATGTGATTTTTCTGGGCCTGGTAAGATCTTGTGTTGCCTTTTGTGAGAATTTTGCTTATTCCCTGGCAATACCTGCTTCACACATCCTGTGAGCATGAGATATAGATTATATACATTGTGCATACCTTAAACGGAACACTGTTGACATGCAAGTCCTATCCTGCAGTAAGCTGCCAATAGGTATCATGTCAAATCCTCCTCACTGTTGGAAAGGATGCTCACAGCTAGTTTTGTTTTGATTTTGGTAGGTAGAGCAGGGGAGCAATCTCAAGGCCTTGTAGATGCAAGGCAAATACTCTTTATCACTGAGCGACTTCTCTTGCTCAGGTAGTTTTTTTGGTTTGGTTTTGTTTTTCCTTTACTGGTGCTGGGGAGTGAATCTAGGCCCTTGAGCTTGCAAATCAAACACTAACCACCACTGAGCTACATCTCTAGCTGAGATAGGGTCTTTGAATTCTTTAACTTTAGTTGCGGTTACTCTCCATGAGTTTGAGGTTATAATCTTATCTTTACTGTATTCATTATCTGTTACTGAACTTTTTGTTCTATTTCTTCCTCTTTGATTCAGGAGCTAAGCAATGCTAACCCATTGCTGATAATTTTTGTTGATACTGCAATTTGATCAATAAAGGAGTGTCTATTTCCGCCCTGTGTTAGATTTTGTTTTCTTGAAGACTTGAATTAAGGGCCAGAACGAAATCATGTAATGTACCCTTGAGGAGGGTGGTCTGGGGACTCCTAGGGCATTTCTGGTTATTAAATGCATGCTAGGTACCTGGTGCTCTATTAGGGTAGCAGTGATCCTTAGGTTGCATGCTTGTATTTTTTGTTCTCATACACGTTTGGGAACCTTTTATTTATTTATTTATTTTAACCACAGAGCAAATGTTACCAGGTGCTTAGCTTTTAAGCTGGCAGTAAACCCTGAAAGCTCAATTTGGGACCTAGGAGCAGCCTGTTTTCCCAAAGCTAGGCAGAGAATGCTCAGCCTTGTGAGCCCATCCTTGCTTCGTGTTCTGAGAGCGGAGGGAAGCTGTGGTATTTCCTGTAAGATTTTTGCACTTAGAGCTTCTGGAGTCTGTGGGGCTTGCTTCTTAGGCTACCGAGGTTCCTCATCTGGAATAGCAACGGAAAGGGGGAAAATCAGTAAGTACCCCGATGGTTCAAAAGAAGTTTAGAACACTTCTGCCCTCCGCCCTCCTTGTGTGTGCTGTTCCTGTCACAGTCTGAAGAGAAACAGTGTTCCTCCAGGAAGCTCCAGGCAAGTGGACTGCATTCCTCTGTTTGCTGTCAGACCCTGCCTCCAGGTCTGGACTGACTATTCATGAGTACAGTCACCCACCCTCCAGGCCCCAGTCTCTGCTTCTCTTAGTTCTCTGCAACACATGATAGTCTCTTTAGCTTTTGTGCCAAGTGGTATCACCCCCCCCCTTCACATACTAACTAACTAGTCTGGTTGGGACGTAGAAGGGTTTCTTTCTCTCAACTAGTTGTTACCAGTTATGCTGTCAGAGAGATGGCTCAGACATCTAGTCTGGGTGAGGTTCACATGACTAAGGGCAGGGAATATTAAGATATGGCAGACTTATCAATATATTTTAAAAGTCTATCTTTAATTGACATCTTTAATGCTGTACCTATGAACAGGAGTTTGTGAGGTGACTTCAAATAGTAAAGTATGAGGTCCATCAAGAAAATCAGGTGTTCTCTATTGAGAACAGCACTGGACTTTAATGAATTTGTTCCGCCATGTCTTCCCCACTGTATCCCCATCTTGAGAAGGAAGCTGTGAAGGCAGGAGGTGGTGAGGAGTGCTCACCAGCAGCTAGATCTCCAGGACGCTTGTCCACTCTGTGACTTCCAGATATTCCTGTCACAGTGGTACCTGGTTAGCAAAGAGGCCAAGGCAGGAAGAAGGAAGGATGGCGTGGCCCCCTTTTCAGGCTTTATACTGTAAAGCTGAGACACACTGTAACAACTCACACCTTTCTGACATTTACCCCAAGGAATGTCTAAAGAATGTCTCGGTTCTTTGGTGTGATTGTTTTAGACATGGCTCAAATGCTTTTCTTTGTTTTTATTGGATATTTTCTTTACATTTCAAATGTTTTCCCCTTTCCAGGTCTCCCCTCTGGAAACCCCCTATCCCCTCCCCTCCCTCTGCTTCTATGAGAGTGTTCCTCCACCCACCCACCCACTCACTCCCACCTCACCACCCTCGATTCCCCTACACTGGGGCATCTATCGAGTCTTCATAAGACCAAGGGCTTCTCCTCCCATTGATGCCTGACAAGCATCCTCTGCTACATATGCAGCTGGAACAATGAGTCATAGTCCCTGGGAGCTCTGGGGGATCTGGTTGGTTGATATTGTTGTTCTTCTTATGGGGTTGCAAACCCCTTCAGCTCCTTCAGTTTTTTGTCTAACTCCTCCATTGGGGACCCCACGCTCAGTTCAATGGCTGTGAGCATCTGCCTCTGTATTGGTCAGGCTCTGGCAAAGCCTCTCAGGAGGCAGCTATATCAGGATCCTGTCAGCAAGCACTTCTTGGAATGCTTTTCTGTTAACCTGTATGTGCTAGCAAGTTTTTGCCAACTTGACACAAAGCTAGAGTCACCTAGGAAGAGGAACCTCAAATGAGAAACTGCCTACATTAGACCAGACTGTAGGCATGTTTGTTGGGAATTTTTTTCAATATTTCTTTAAATTTTTCCATACAATATTGTTTGAACATATTCTTTCCCCTTTCCACCTCCCTTCCCAACTAACTCAGGTTTTTTCTCTCTATATAAAAAAAGAACAAACATCAAATAAATCAAACGTAAATCCCAAATGACCAAAACAAGAGCATAAAAAAAAATCATGTAGTCTATTTTATGTTGACCAATTACTTGTGAGCATCAGGCCTGCCCCTGAGGGTAGTTGATATCATTCTATTGGAGAAAATGGATTTTCCCTTTCCCATCATGTATCAATAGCAAATAGCTTCTTGGTTAGTGGTGGGTTTTCGCATCTGCTTCCCCCTCTCCATGCTGGGGTTCTGGCTGGCTTGAACCTGTTCAGTGTGCCGTGTGTACTGTTTCCATGAGTTCATATGTGTGTCAGCTGTGTTGTGCCTGGAATAGGTTTCACTTGGGTCATCCATCACCTCTGATTAGCATGGTCTGTCTGCCCCATTTTTTTGTGTAGATTCCTGAACCTTGAAGGGGAGGGCTTGATAAAGCCATCCTAGTTAAGGCCCAGTGCTCCAAAGTCACTCACTGTCTGTGCATTGTCCAGTTGTGGCTCTCTGTGTTGATTACCACCTTCTACAAGAAAAATCATCTCTGATGAAGGTTGAGTGATGCACTAATATATGGGCAGAATGATTAGGAGTCATTAGAAGTCATTTTACTGCTGTGGTTATTTAGCAGAATTAATAATTGCAGATTTTCACATAGGGTTGTTTTTTTGTTTTTTGTTTTTTTGTTTTTTTCAAGACAGGGTTTCTCTGTATAGCCCTGGCTGTCCTAGAACTCACTCTGTAGACCAGGCCGGCCTCGAACTCAGAAATCCACCTGCCTCTGCCTCCCGAGTGCTGGGATTAAAGGCGTGCGCCACCACTGCCAGGCAGGGTTCTTGATCTATCTGGTCTCAGATGCTCGGCCAGCAATCCCCTCCCCATTTAACCCTTCTGTATTAGTTTCCACTTTATTCCTTTGTAGCACTATATTCTATTTCCCCTTCTTTGAAAGATTTCCTCCTCCCCCATGGTCCCTTACTAGACAGCTAACCTCTGTTATTCTAAATGAAACACACACATATAAAGCTTAAAAGCTAACTCCATACATAGGAGAAAGCATGCAACGTTTGTCTTTCTGGGTCTGGTTTACCTGTTGGGCATTTTCCCGATTAACAGTTGATGGGAGAGGACCCAGTACATTGTGAGTGGTGCTATCCCTGGGCAGATGGTCCTAAAATATACAAGAAAGCAAGCTCAGGGTGGGGCTTGAGAGATGACTCAGTGTTTAAGATCACTGGCTACTCTTTTAGAAGACAACTCAGGTGGCAGCTCACAGCCATATGTAGCTCCAGTAACTAGGATCAAGCGCCCCCTTCTGGCCTCTTGGAACACTGGACACACATGGTCCACAGACTTTCATCCAAGCAAAACACACTTGTACTATATAAAAATACTTATATACAATGAATATATATTATTAAAATAAAAGTTAAGAGAAGTTTTAAATTAATTAATTAATTAATTTTAATACTTTATTTACCTTTCAAATGTTTCCCCCTTTCCAGATCTTCCCTTTGGAACCTCCCCATTCCCTCCCCCCTCCCCTGACACTATGGGGGTATTCCCCCACCCACCACCCACCCACTCTCCTGTTCCCTCCTTGACATTCTCCTATACTGGGGGATCTAACACCCTCAGGCCCAAGGGCCTCTCCTCCCCCTGATGTCTAACAAGACCCTCCTCTGCCACATATGTGGCCAGCACCATGGGTCCCTCCATGTGTATTCTTTGGCTAGTGATCCAGTCACCAGGAGTATCTGGGGGTCTGGCCATGGGGTATTCCCCCACCCACCCATCCACTCTCATCTTCCCTCCTTGGCATTCTCCTATACTGGGGCATCTAACACCCTCAGGCCCAAGGGCCTCTGCTGCCCCAAGTTTTTAAATTTTTTAAGAAGAAAAGCTGAGAAAACCATGCTGAGAAAGGAAGCCAATAAGCAGACTTTCTCCATGTATCCTGCCCATGCGTCTACTTGGGTTTCTGTCATGACCTCCCTCAGGGGAGGGAGAGAGAGGGGATAGGATGGGGTTTGTGGAGGGGTAGCTGGGAAGGGAGGTATCATTTAAGATGCAAACAAATAAAATGATTAAAAGAAATAAGTCTTCTCCTCACTAAGTTGTTTTTAGCCATGGTGTTTATCACAGTATTAGAAAGCAAAGCACACAGAGGCGTGTAGAAAAGTACCCTTCCCAAAGACAGCCATGACCTGATGATCCTATGGTGCATTCTTTCACAAAATGGGCTCTGAACATGTTCTCAGATAGGGGCTTCTGACTATACTATCTAGGTTAGCCCCATATGATCACAAGAAACAAAAGGAAGCAAGAAGCTCAGTGTCAGAAGCAGATCTTAGACTGATACCAAGGCCAGGCTGGGAACCACACACACCACTTCTCTTTTAAAGCTTCCAGAGAGAGGTTCTCAACCTTCCTAATGCTGCAGTTCTTTAGTATAGTTCCTTATGTTGTGGCGACTCTCAGCCATAAAACTAATTTATTGCTACTTCATAACTGTCATTTCTTACTATTATGAATCATAATAAATATCTGATATGCAGATAGTTTTAGACAACTCCTTTGAAAGTGTCATTCAATCACCCAAGGAGTTGCAATCTACAGGTTGCGAACCACAGTTCCAGGCACTAGTAAACCTAGCCAGCACCTTGATTTTATACTTTCTGACCTCCAGAATTGTACTAGGATACATGTACCCTATTTGGGTGTCTAAGCATGTGGTCCTCTGTGACAGTAACTGGAAACTCACATATCCAAGTGGATGAGGGAGTCTATTTTTCCTACTCTGGAATCTTGGCAGGTTTGAGTCAGCTCTAATCAAACAGAAGAGAAAGGATGCTGGGTGAATTCTTACTCAAAGTCTTTGGAGACAACAGGGATTCCATTTTTTTCTCATGGAGAAGAATGGAAGAAGTCTTGTGCTCTATTTAAAAAGTCCATATATTCACTGTTTGATGCCTGCCTGTCTGTTTGAGTGTGCTTTGTAATTTTGTCTGTTGTGTGCTGTGTTTTCTGTTCTGTGTTTTGGTTACTAAGTCTAAGGTCTTTACCTTACTTGCAAAATGAAAGTCATCTCAGTTTGAAAACCTTTCTCTGTACACAATATGATTTTTTTTTTTTAAAAAAAAATCACTTTACGAATTCTTTGTACCACCAATAAGATCAACATTTCTGGGATGACATTTTTAATTGAAAATATATTTTTTCATATAATACATTCTGATTACAGGTCCCCCAACTCCTTCTAGAGCCTCTCCACTTCTCTACCCACCCAAATTCACACCTTTTCTTTCTCCCTTTCATTAGTATACAAACAGGCACCTTAATAATAATAATAATAATAATAATAATAATAATAATAACAACAACAACAATGATAATGATGATAAAGTAAAAACAAATGAACCAGAATAGGATAAAACAAACAGAATAAAAAGAGCCAAAGAAAATGCACAAGAAATATATATGTAGACACAGAGACACATATGTTCACACACACTCAGAAATCCCATAAAAACACAAAACTGGAAACCATAATATATACACAAAGGACCTGTAAGAGGTTTTTAAAAAGAACCCTGGCAATGCATTATTAGATAAAGAACCTCCAAAAATGCCATTCAGTTCATTTTGGATTAACCATCTAATGCTGAGCTTGAGGCCAAGCTTTAAGCATGGTTTGTATACCCAGTGAAACCCTAGTGGAAAAAACCTATTTTATCTTTTTGAGCTCTGAACTGGAGTTAACTTCTGGGTTAACAATAGGGGTGTATATCCACTTCCCTCTCATTGTGGGACTCTTTTTGGCTTAGACCTTGCAGGCGCTGTACACGCTGCTACAGTCTCTTTGAGTTCGATGCATCTATGTTTAGAAGGCCTTGGGGTGAGACTTTTAACGACTCCCACCTATGTGAGGTACGAGATGGTAAGGACTATCAATGGTAGGGAAACTTCGGCAGCTTCATTTTTTATTCTATTGCGGTTTTGCAGCATGACCACCTTCATAGACTATGTCACTTATGACATAAAACAAACAGGCAAATTTCAGAAGCTGTAAAGACATAAAGCTCAAGGAACATGGTAGATGGCTCACTGAGTAAGAGGACTTGGCACTCAAGGCTGAGGGCCTGAACTTGATCTCTGAAACCTACACGGTAGGAGAAGAGAACTGACTCTTCCACGTTGCCCTCCAATCTCCACACATGTGCTGTGGTGTGTGCATAGCTACACACATATACACACAGTCAAACACATGCACACACAAAGAAAATACATTAAAATATGTAAAATAATAAAAGACCAAACAGACCCCCAACAGGAAGCTTCAGAAAGACTATGGATATAGGACTTGAAAATGGTTTCCTACCAACCTCCCATGCAAACAGGGGATTTTACATCTACTTTCTTACAAGCAAGTCTTGGCTTAAAGAACTTGCCTTGGATTCCTGAAGAGTTGGTTATTCATTCCACATCTCCAGAAGCCTCTGTGTATTTTGAGTACCCTGGATGCTGCTGAATGGGGGGATGCACATGGCACACTCTAAGACTTCACACAACTACTGTAGGCAGGTCCTCTTTTCTTTCTTTCATCATCTTAGTATCTATTTCATTTTATAAACAACAGACAGTAGTAGTTTCCTTCCTGATGAACACAGCTTTGGTTTACATAAATTTATAAGTACAGTTTCAAGTTAGTTCATTTCCAGAACTGTGGGGTAGAATAGAGTTGGTATTGTATATTACTAACTGAAAGGCCAATTTATAACCAGAGAGCACTTTGAGGTGAGTGGAAAATATTTTTTCATTTATACAGTGCATAATATTCCACACCAAACTTTCTATCAGACCGCCTTTTTACCTAAAACCCAGCAAAAATAAACAGACAACCACCAAACAAACTGAACAAAATGCTCATTCAGAAATAGGAAAAGATAAACAAGCTTTTATGCAATCAATTTAATAATATAAGTAATAGAAACATCACTTTTCTTCATATGCTCAGAATTTAAAAGGGGAAAAGCTGTAGAAAACTAAGCAGGATCCTCATGGAAAAATAAAAACCATGGGTGAATACTTATTGCCTGACCCAAATTCTGTCAAAGGCTAAAGACACATCACTGCTGGTTTATCAGTCTCTCTTCTTCTTCTTCTTCGTCGTCGTCGTAGTCGTCTTCGTCTTCTTCATTTTTTTATTGTTATCATCATCATCAATTATTTAATAATTTAAATTTAAAATATATTAAATTTACAGAGATGACATTCAAGAAATATATAAAACTTTCCATATTGACCAGGGACAAAGGATTCTGCTTTAAAGTGCCAGCTCTCATTAACCCTTTTGTTACCCACTAACTGTGTGTACAAGCAGACCTGAACACCCAATAAAGTTGTCCTTTAGCTTTTCATTTAGCTCACAGTAGCATCTGTACACCATTGCAGGTTCAGAAGCTCAGATTCTGCATAGCAAATTTCTCGGTCCAGTTCCTCATCGATGACAGAAACTGTGGCTATGTACTGTGTTTATGGTTTATTCCTTATGATGAAGGAACAGCTGAAAAGTAATAAACTGATGCTCTCAAGGGCTTACCAAGACAGTCGCTTAGGAAATACTAAGGAAAGCAAATGTCTAATTTGACTAAAGGAGCACTGCCTCCACCAGGCCTGGAAGATAGGTATGACACTAACCACACATAGAAACTGTAAAAAGATTTCAAAAGAGGAGAAAAAGTAAAGCTTCTAATAGAATTAGGAGTTTATGCTTACTGAGGGCGCATTTTTATTAAGATCTGTTCACCATGGCTGCCACCCATTAAGTGCTATTTCCATATCAAAAGGGGCAAAATCTGCCGGGCTGTGGCCTTGTCTAGCCTCAATAGGAATGGATGAGCCTAGTCTTACTGCAACTTGAATTGCCAAGGCTGGTTGATATCCATGGGAGATCTCCCCTTTTCTGAAGCAAATTAATTAATTAAACCTTCTGCTCAAGGCCAGTTTCTCTTTGGTGTTAGTTAAAACTCATCTCATACTAGTATTATTAAGCAGCTTTTAATTCCCTGAGTTCATGGAGTGAATTCACACTGGTGTATGTGTTTGCGTGTGCGTGCATGTGTGTATGTGCGCGCGCACGCATGTATGAGAACCTGCTGTGTCACTTAAAGTAGCTAGCACAATACAATTCATCTTTCATGAACTCAAAAACCCGGATTCACTTCTCTGACTCCACGGCCATCTTAAGCAAAATCCTCCTGGCTAAGCAGTTGTTATTTTAACATAAACCTTGGATTCTATGTACCCTGGTTCTAATGGGGACCATAAGTATAAGCCACATGTCTTTCTTTGCCTGCCTACTTCTGGATGACCCCTTCTAGTATCATATGTATACCATGTTGAAGAGGGCACATAAGTCCCCACCCCCTGCCCTGCTCAGTAAATTAAATGCCCACACTTTTCTATAGAGAAATCAGCTATACTCATTTAGGATTAAGAAATCACAAAAGTGGACCTCCCTTTAGGCACAGGAATGGTCTGCACCCATTTAAAAGCTTTCATAATAAAAGCCCAAGTAACCAAAGTCATTTCTCTGCTCTCACGGAGTTCCACAGAGATGGAGAACTGGTGTGTATGAAAAGAATCACAAGTGGAGTTCAAATGCTTACAAGTTTCTTAGGTTTGGGGTGGCTTTCGGGTCTTCTTGTGCTCTCCAAACTTCCTTGAAATTAGACAATCGGGTGACAACTACAGTGGTTACACTTAGGGAAAACAATGCTCTCATCCTGTTCATAAAGTTCCCTGATTCTTGGTTTTGACTGTCTATGGCGATCAAAATTATATCCACTGAAACTATCCCATGAATATTAAGTCTTTCTGACTTCAGGGGATCTCATAGCATTTCACATCTCTTCTGAGAAAGTGTGAAGAATGAAATCAGAGTTCATGGCACCTGACAGCAGAGGATAGTGTCAGAGAAAAACATAGCTACAGACATAGTTGACAAACACATCCTCATTTCTTTTATTCATAAAGTAATAAACAAAAATTGTGTGGTTAACACTGAAAATAAAATGCAGTGGGAAGCAGTGTAGACTTTCTACGATATCTTTCTATGATATGAAACATAATTTTCCCAGATTTTCTAGACTCTTAACCTACTTTACATTCTCTCTCTGCAATAGGCTAATTTTCCTTAGCTTGGGGATTCTGTCTGAGTTTCCCGACTATGTATCTTCTGGTGTCTGAGAAGGCTCCATCGTCTGCTAAACGTTTTCTCGCACAGGTTACATGTATAGGGATGATCAGCAATATGGATTAGCTGGTGTTTAATGAGGTGACATTTCTGAATGAATTGTCTCCCACATTCAATACATTTAAAGGGTTTCTCTCCTGCATGAATTCTTTGGTGTTTAACTAAGTTTGTGTTACGAGTAAAGCTTTTTTGGCACCAGGAACACTGATGCAGTTTTAATTCTTGGTGAGCCAGGCAATGCATTTTAAAATCTGAACTGCACCGGAAGCTACTGCCACACTGTTGACATGTAAAAGTCTTCTTTTTGGCATGAACTCTCTGATGTTTAGCAAGCTCAGAAGGAATTCTGAAGCTATTACCACACTGCTGACATTTAAAGGGTTTGTGTACTGTGCTGCTTTCTGTATGAGCGACAGGTCTTAGAATCTGCTGTTGAGAAACTGAAGCTACCCCAATTTCCATCCCTAGAAGAGCCTGGCCATGTTCCTGTACCCTGCGCTTATCCTTGTGTTTCTGCCTGCAGTGGTTTTTCTGGGAAGCTTTCTTTCTGGCCCTTGATACTTGTGATGGTCTTGCTTCTGTTGTTGATGAAGAGGCAGACCCAGGCTGATCATTTCCCATGACATTTTTTGGCTTGAGCCCTGTTCAAAGAAAGAAAAGAATCAGTCAGGTGTTTCATAGAAAATAATTTTCTTTTCCTTTGGGTTTTCAAGACAAGGTTTCTCTGTGTAGCCCTGGCTGTCCTGGAACTTACTCTGTGCACCAGGCTGACCTCGAACTCAGAAATCTGCCTGCCTCTGCTTCCCAAGCACTGGGATTAAAGGTGTGAGCCGCCATTGCCCGGTTTAGAAAATAAAATTTAAAGGACTAGAGAGAAATGTTGATAACAATTAAAGAAACACACAAACTATTGATTCTGGCCCAGGCTGAAAATATGGTATAGATCCATTGTCCCTTGATCCATTCTGTTAGGTACAGCACTAGGCCCATTAAATAATACCAGAAGCCACAGAAAGAAATTATGAAAAGTGGAAAGAAGGCAAAGAGTTCTGGGATTCAGAAAAAGACAAAAGCGAAAACAACTAGAAGAAAGCAGTAACTGAAGCCCAGTATTTTCCAACCCCAAAACTATGTGTAGAAGGCTGCCTGGATAGGCTTACTCACTTCGCAAGCTGAAAGTGAAACCATAAAGTGGATAGCATGCAACCCAGACTGGACTCTGCAAAGGAATCCTCCTGGTATCTGTCAACAATAAGCACGTTGGAAAGCGTACCTGCCTTCCTTACCAGCATAGAGACTGCCCATATGAAGCAGAGAGGCTGTTATGTCTGTAAGCAGCACCATCTAGAGAGATGCTGTCATACAAAGGCCAATGAACAAGAGGTATCTTTAACACCGCAGACATGAGATGTTTTCTCCTAACAAGAGACACTGAAGTGAGCTAGCAGGAGAGACCTAGCTATAACTGCTGGCTGGCTTAGGAAGTCTTTTCCTCCCCATGTTGAGACTCCTCCTCCCACAATGAGATACCTGGCCTAGGCAAATGCCTTCTACACACTCAGACAGTGTGTGAGACCTAGCAGTATTAGAAGAGCCAAAAGACGAAACTCATGCCGCAAAGGCTCTGAAAACAGAATTCATCAGAAGAAAGCCACATTAAAGTAACAAACACCCTGCATGCTAAACTAAAGCAGGGTGAGTGTCTGCTAAGATACATACATAAGTAAGACTGGCGCTCTCTTGTTGCAATGGATAAACTCATCAGACTATGATAAAAATTCACTGATCAGACAAAGAAAGTTGTAACTTGAGTGAATGGCCAATCTGAAGAAGGTGTAATCAAACTGTAAAGCAAAACCACAAATGATGTATCTTAAAGACACATGGAAACAATACGCTTATAAATAATTTGTGGTTTAAAGGAAACCCTTAAAAGAAAATTTTAATATCCTTAGATCTGAATGAAAAAGGGAAGCTAAACTATATCAAATATATATAGATCAAAATATACAGAACATATAGTTAAGGAAGTGATCAAAGGAGTATATGTAGCCTTAAGTGCTTCCAGTAAGAAAGATGGTTCAGGAAGCAATACTCTTTAAATTCTGTCCTCAAGAAACTTGTGAAAAGTAAATTAGGCCTTATCCAATGTGAATAGATGGAATTTTAACAATGAAAATGCAAATCATAAGTAAAGTCCTGGTTTTCAAAGAATAGTAATAAAAGTGATAATTCACTACCAAGACCGAGAAAATCAAACACAAGACCCAAGGACTAACAAGATGCCTAAGGTACAAGCAGGCTTTATTGCAAAGATTGTAAATTTCAGCACTAGGGAGACATGACCCGGAGGGAGGATCATGAGGTCAAGGCTAGCATGGGCCACATTTCAAAACCCTGTCTCAAACTGCCTTCCCAAAAGAAATGAATATAGGGCATGTGGTGATCTGAATGACAATGGTCCCCACAGGCACGTATATTTGAGTGCTTTGACGATGGAGCAAAACTAAAACGGATTCAGATTGCTGGAGTGGACCTGTCACTGGGGTCAGAGGAGTCAACATAGTAAAGAAGATATCAATACTCTTCAAAAACATTTACAGGTTTAATGTAACTTTTAGCAAAATCTCAATCAGGTTTGTTGTAAGCCTAACTAAAATTACTGTAGAATTTACACATGCACTCCCTGTGTACTCAGAGAGCAGTGTGCAGAGACGGGGAGGAGCTCCCTGGTAAACAAGTCACAGCAGTGGGGTAGCGTGGTGAGCAAGTGTGTCCTCTATTTAAGTTGTGGTGAGTGTGATGGCCACTGTTGCAGCTGTATGGGAGCCGAATCTGGTGAGACCACCAGCAACGGAAGGAAGGTAATGCCAATACCACATTAGAAAGTTGGCTGTTTTAGTATTTCAGGTAGAATTTGTTTTTTTCACCTTCAAAGAAGAAGAAGAAATTCAGAACAGCAGAATGCATATGCACAGCAGAAAATCTTTAAAGACCCAGTTATTATCATAGAAAAATAAATGCAGCACTTTGCATTGGTGTGTGTGTGTGTGTGTGTGTAGGGGCACACATGTATATTCATGTGTGTATGCATTTGTGTGCAAGACATAGGATAACTGCATAGTCATCCATCTTGTGATGATTTTTTAAAGGCAGGATCCTTTACTGTCTCTGGAACTCACTAAATAAATGAAGTTGACTTCTCAGTGAGCCTTGGAGATGCATACAAAACATTTCAACATGGAAGCTGTAGTATGTCACAGTATGTCCCACAGTGTATCCCTGTTTCCATGTCTACACCTGCAAACGTTCATCACAATGAGTCATCGGTCCGGTTCAAGTTCTCTGGTTTTTGTGACACGATCAATACTAGATCCTCATCATTGTTTACCCAGCTGTTGCTCTGTGTCATTGAGATCCCACAGCTTTGGAACAAGAGAACTTATTCACACCACCAGGGCAAGGTGGTCAAAGGAGGTCAAAGGGATACAAATTGGAAAGGAAGAAATCAAAATAACACTATTTGCTGATGATATAATGGTATGCTTAAGTGACCTGAAAAACTCCACCAGAGATCTGCTACAGCTGATAAACACCTTCAGCAGAGTGGCCGGATACAAAATTAACTCAAGCAAATCAGTAGCCTCCCTATACTCGAAGGATAAACAGGCTGAGAAAGAAATTAGGGAAATGACACCCTTCACAATTGTCACAAACAATATAAAGTATCTTGGTGTGACTTTAACCAAACAAGTGAAAGGTCTGTATGACAAGAACTTCAAGTCTCTGAAGAAAGAAATTGAAGAAGACCTCAGAAGATGGAAAGATCTCCCATGCTCATGGATTGGCAGGATTAATATAGTAAAAATCACCATCTTGCCGAAAGCAATCTACAGATTCAATGCAATCCCCATCAAAATCCCAACTCATTTCTTCATAGACTTAGAAAGAGCAATTCTCAAATTCATTTGGAATAACAAAAAACCCAGAATAGCAAAAACTATTCTCAACAATAAAAGAACTCCTGGGGGAATCAGCATTCCTGACCTCAAGCTGTACTACAGAGCAATAGTGATAAAAGCTGCATGGTATTGGTACAATGACAGGCAGGTAGATCAATGGAATAGAATTGAAGACCCAGAAATGAACCCACACACTTATGGTCACTTGACCTTTGACAAAGGAGCTAAAACCATACAGTGGAAAAAAGACAGCATCTTCAAAAAATGGTGCTGGTTCAACTAGCAGTCTACATGTAGAAGATTACAAATTGATCCATTTCTATCTTCCTGTACAAAGCCAAGTCCAAGTGGATCAAGGACGTCCACATAAAACCAGATACACTGAATCTAATAGAAGAGAAAGTGGGGAAGAGTCTTGAACAATATGGGCACAGAGGGAAAGTTCCTGAACAGAATATCAATGGCTTGTGCTCTAAGATCAAGAATTGACAAATGGGACCTCATAAAATTACAAAGCTTCTGTAAGGCAAAGGACACTGTCAATAAGACAAAATAGCAACCTACAGATTGGGAAAAGTTCTTTACCAATCCTATGTTCAGTAGAGGGCTAATATCTAGTGTATACAAAGAACTCAAGAAGCTAGACTCCAGAGATCCAAATAACCCTATCAAAAAATGGGGAACAGAGCTAAACAGAATTCTCAACTGAGGAAACTCGAATGGCTGAGAAGCACCTAAAGAAACGTTCAACATCCTTAGTCATCGGGGAAATTCAAATCAAAACAACCCTGAGATTCCACCTCTCATCAGTCAGAATGGCTAAGGTCAAAAACTCAGGAGACAGCAGATGTTGGAGAGGATGTGGAGAAAGAGAACACTCCTCCATTGCCGATGGGAATGCAAGCTGATACAACCTCTCTGGAAATCAGTTTGGCGGACCCTCAGAGAAATGAACATAATACTACCTGAGGACCCAGCTATACCATTCCTGGGCATATACCCAGAAGATGTTCCAACATGTAATAAAGACCCATGCTCCACTATGTTCATAGCAGCCATATTTATAATAGCCAGAAGCTGGAAACAACCCAGATGTCCCTCCACAGAGGAATGGATACAGAAAATGTGGTACATTTACACAATGGAATACTACTCAGCTATTAAAAACAATGACTTCATGAAATTCGCAGGCAAATGGATGGAACTTGAAAATATCATCCTGAGTGAGGTAACTCAGTCACAAAAGAATGAACACGGTAGGTACTCAGTAATAAGTGGATATTAGCCCCAACGTTCAGAATACCCAAGATTCAATTCACAGCAACTGTTGGACTGAGCGTGGGCTCCAAGATGGAGGAGTTGGAGAAGGGACTGAAGGTTCTGAAGGAGTTTGCAGCCCTAGGGAGGGAGCAACAGTGTCAACTGGCCTGATTCACCCCCCCCCCCCCCTCTCCCAGAAATTGGACCACAAATCAAAGAATACACATGGAGTTACCCTTGGTGCTGGCATATGTGATCCATGGACACATATGTGGCAGAAGATGGCCTTTTGGCCATCAGTGGGAGGAGAGGCCCTTGGGTCTGAGAGTGTTTGATGACCCAGTATAGGGGAATGCCAGGAAAGGAAGACGGAAGTGGGAGGGTGGGGGAGCACCCTCATAGAGACAGGGGGAGGGGGGATGTCATAGGGGGTTTCCAAAGGGGAGACCTGGAAAGGGGAAAAGATTTGAAATGTAAATAAAGTATCAAAAAATTTTAAAAAGGTTTATTTTATTTTTATTTGCACTTGTTGCGCGCGCGCGTGTGTGTGTGTATGTGTGCGTGATGTGTGTGCAGTGCCCAAGGAGGCCAGAAGTCCTGGAGACACAGGCAGTTTTTGAGCTACCTTGGGTGCTATGAACAGAACGTGGGTCCTTTGGAATGTTAACAAGTACTGTTAACCATTTAACCATCTCTCCCTTCAAAACGAGAAAAATAACAAGGAAAAATAAAGTAGAACAAATTCTGCACAATAGACATGAAGGCTTACTATACAACTGTAGTGAGAGTTCAATAGTCACAGCAAACAGTAAAACAGCTCAGTCTGGACAGATGTATACAAATTGCCAAGTACCTTTGGACATGAAACACAGAAGCAATTCAATGGAGAAAGGATAGAACTTTCAATAAATGATGCAGAGACAACTGGACACCGTGATAACTATTCTTGGTTGTTAACACGACTGCATCTGGAATTAACTAAAACCCCAATGACTGGGCACACCTGTGAAGGATTTTTTTCTTAATTAAATAATTTGAAATGGTAGGACCCACTTTGAATCTGTGTCTTTCAAGTGGTAAAAGCCACACCTATCTAAAAGGCCTGCAGCCTATAAAAAAAGAAGAAGTTGTTCTTGGAACTTATTCATGGAAGAAGAAAGTTTGTTTTCTCTGCCTGTTTGACCTCATTGGCAAGTTTGTTCCTTCACTGGCATTACTGCCTACTTTTTCATGATTCCAGAGTACATTGAAGACCACCTGAGACATCCAGCCTCACAGACTGAGAAACTGTTGGATTCTTAGACCTTTCGTTGGTAGACAGCTATTGTTGGACCACATCCTGAAACTCACTTTAATAAAATAAATTGTATATAATATATATATCATAGTTGTATAAAATAAATACATATTGTATTAGTCAGGGTTCTCAAGAGTCACAGAACTTATAGGTAGTCTCTATATAGTAAGAGAATTTGTTAATGACTTACAGTCTGTAGTCAAATTCCCCAACAATGGTCAGCAGCAGCTGTGAATGAAAACCCCAGTATCTAGCAGTCGCTCAGTCCCACAAGGCTCGCAGGGGAAGAAGACTGAATCTTCCTCCTTTCAATGTCCTTATGTAGATCTCCAGCAACAGGTGTGGCCCAGATTATAGGTGTGCATTCCACCATACCTGAAGCTAGTATCTTCCAGACTCAAGATCTAGATCACAAGTGAGTCCTCTAATCCTGGACTGTAATTCACTCCAGATACAGTCAAGTTGACAATCAGGAATAGCCAGTACACATATATTCATATATATTTGTCCTGTATGTTCTGTTTCTCTAGAGAGCCCTGACTCATACAGATGCCTAT